>KZ806895.1:153282-165358 GCA_000696205.2 Oncopeltus fasciatus | reverse complement strand
ACAGTTGAATACGGACCGTGACAGTGAACGTATGTATTCGGCCAGAAGATGGACAGTGTCCGAAAGCGCTCGCCAACGGGATATGATGTACAGAAACCAAGGAAGACGGAGAATATAAGGTATGAGAGTTCTATATTCATTGGTGGTAGAAATAATAATAACCCTTTAGATTATATATTTTTATGTAAATCAATAATTGTTTATGTTTTATGTAATTTTTAATGTAAATGGTCTACTTTAGAATAATAAATAAAATAATATAGATTGGTATCTAAGGGAAAGTTACTATTTCATAGCATTTAATTTGAATATATATATATATGTGTGTGGGTGTGTGTGTGTGTGTGTGTGTGTGTGTGTGTACTTATGAATGTGTAGATTATAGGAGATGTATGAATAACTTTGACGATTGATGGTTACTCATCCCTCTTGTTGTGGTCGGCCTAGAGCTAGCCAAATAAATTATTCCGTCCATTGCTCTCTTCGGATTTCAAGATTAAATTAGCCATTTATTCTTATTCAAATCGATGCTTAACGAAGCGTGGTAGCTCAGCTTAGACACGCAGCTCTCGCGTGACGGACATTTTACTCTAGCAGTGCGTTAGAGTGTCCTGGCCACCGTAAGAGCATATCCGGAAAGCAAGAGCTATCTACATAAATCATGTGGACTGATAAGAGGCGTGGTAGTCGCCTGGTGTCTGGGGAATGCGAGAGATGGGCCTCGGTGTGGAATGGTGTCTGCCTTGAACCCTGGGGCCTCGGGCAGGGAGCTCCGCCGGCTCTGAGCTACTTCTGCCTGCTTCTGAACCTACATTTTCCTAGGCAAACATTTCCCTAGGCAACCATTTTCCTTGACAACCATTTTCCTAGGCAACCATTTTCCTAGGCAAACATTTTCCTAGGCAACCATTTACCTAGGCTACCATTTCCCTAGGCAACCATTTCCCTAGGCAACCATTTCCCTAGGCAACCATTTTACTAGGAGAAATTGTGCAGAACATATGATTAGTATTGCTTCTAGGCGTATAATAAAATTATTTTTCCATATAACAATACTGCTTCTTGATAATATCTGTCCCTTTTACAGTAATTGCGTAACTAATTCAAATCTGCGCTTAAAAGAGATAAGGCAAGATGTACAGGAAAATATAAAAATGAAAACAATTCACATTATGTGATTTTCCCACTTCGGCATCCAACTATAAGATATATTTAAAACTATATATCTACTAGACGAAACCCCATTATTCTATTTAAAAGCATTCCTATACCTAAGTAAATAATGTCTTAAATTCTACTCATAACTAACTAGAAAGGTACTCACATAAATTATTGTAAGAATATTGATAGAAGAAATATATCTGGTGCAAATATATCTTGATGAAATCCGCAATTTGACCGATTCCATTTTAGTTATGATGATTTACAGCTAACATAAGTAGTGATAATAATTAATGCAAATAAGTCATGGAAATGGTCTGTTATTTAAAGATAATTGAAATCAATGCAGTATATAATTTATTCTAAGACCCATTAAATTATTCATACAAATACATTTCTTTCCCAGCATAGATAAAGAAAGTATAAAAAAAAAAATATTAGTATTAGATAATTACAATAACCAAAGCTGCAAATGACCAAAACGGTAGACTTATACGAGAAGCCATATGCCAAAAATGAAGTAGCGAATTTTGCAAGTTACATGAACCCCCAGATATGCTGATGACTGCTTCATTCTCTACGAAAGACAACTTCTCACTATACAAGTTACTGGAATGCGATATCGTATTCTACACTACTTCGCATTCTGTCCACTTCGCAGTTAGTGCTAACGTCTGACTAACTTTAAATATCTTTTAAAATAAGAAATAAAAATGTGAAAATTCTGCTCTAAAAAAGGATATAGGGAAATTATTCTATATAAATCATATGCCACTCATATAAAAATGTCTACCAAATAACTGATCTCTTAAATTATTGATGAATGATAAATTAATAATAACTGTTGGCGCTTGGTAATGTGTTATACGAGAATAATGAAAAAGCAATTATTTACATATAATTATATATATATGTATATATTATTGTATTTGGTCATACCTTCCATTGTCCGTCTTCGTTGGTTTCTGCAAACCATCTGTTGGCGAGCGCTTTCGGAAATTGTCCATCTTCTGGCCGAATACATACGTTCACTGTCACTGTCTGTATTCAATGTCCGAAAGCGCTCGCCAACAGAAGATGGTTTGCAGAAACCAATGAAGACGGACAATGGAAGGTATGACAGTTCTATATTCATTGGTGGTGGAAATAACCTTTTAGATTATTTAATTGTATTT
Organism: Oncopeltus fasciatus; assembly: GCA_000696205.2. NCBI lineage: Eukaryota > Metazoa > Arthropoda > Insecta > Hemiptera > Lygaeidae > Oncopeltus > Oncopeltus fasciatus. Next base: position 163,022 of record KZ806895.1, on the reverse strand, counting down.
GGTGTTTGTAAATATCTAGAAACTGAGTAAAAGACTGTTTATCTCGAAGGTACTCATTTTAGTTAAAAGTTAAATGTAAATTTTAGATCAAGAGGATTCTATTTCAATACTAAATAAAAAAAATGGAAAAAGTCTTTAGGTTTTTTCATGTGTTTCTGAAACTTCTAAGGAAACGCTGCTAATAATTTTTAAAATAAAAATAAATTATTTACGCTAGAATATGTTTGGTAAGTTAGTTCGGAGTTGTCGACGTTATAAATCTAGACAATATGTTTGGGTAATAAATTAAAGAGTTAGCTAGAAGTTTCGTCTCCCCTCCACCGCTGCCAGGTAAAGTTAAGGACCTAATTTAGCTTATTAACTGCTTTAAAGTTGCAAATCTACTGTACTTTTTTTATTTTATTAGGGGGGAGGGGAAGGGGAAGAGCAAAAAAAAAAATTAAGTATCATGTCAGGAGCCTAAAGCGAATCATCCAGCAAATTTATTTTTATGGGATATCAAAACCTAACTCTATACTTAAAATATTATAAACAATTAATGAGAGGGAATAGAATAAAAAAATCTATCTGTCCCAGCCAGGACTCGAACCTGGATCTCCTGCTTTCCGGGTCGGTACGATTCCATTACATTGGTGTAATAGTGTACGTGGAATAATAAACCACAACTAAATTAATATTTAAAATATTATAATTTGAAATTATAAACCAGAATATTCGAAAATTTAACAATTTACTCAAGTGCTACATGAATAATTTAAAAATCTTTAATACAAAGTTTTAAAAAAAAAAAGAAATAACATAATATAATTGATGATTTTCTGAAGAATTGTTGAATTTATTTTACGCATCCAGTATATTTTATTATCCAGTTATATGTTGAGTTACTATTGTTGTTATAGAAAATGAAAATGTTTTTTCATCTTTTCTTTTTGATATTTTACAAGAAAACTACTATAGTTATAAATTTTTTTTTCTCCTACACTTTCCCTACATTTAATGTTATTCAAGTTAAAAATTAATTTATTCAACAGTTTTCACTTGAAAGCCGAAATAGGAAAATTGGTTTATATAATACATATTAAAAGTAAAAAGGCCCTTCAAGTTATTGAAGTTACATACTTAAATACTTTCCACAATATGCTTATTATTTTAAAATGTTATGCAAAAAAATATATAAGTGTTAAAAAATAATTTTTTACAACTACAGTTCTTTGTATATTTTTCGTAACACTTACAATAACGAAGATTTATAACATTTTTTGATATAGACTCTCTCTAAACCCCCTCCTCTCTCCACCAATCAAAGCCAGAAATAAACTCATCTAAAATGAGGTTTTTTAAAATAAAAAAGTTCAACTACAGATTTTGCATTTTAAAATTAACTTTGTATATGTTTTAATGTACTATGTGCAAATAGACCGATAGGAACACACACACACACACACACATGCAATGTACATGAATGGCCCATAACTTTATTAATATTATTATTACTTCTCTTAGTGAGTAGGATCTGAGAAAAATTGAAAAAAAAAAAAATGTTAAAAATCGGGTAATGGCACCAACGTGAATTACTGGATATCTTACCAGAAAGTCAACTGAAATTAAATATTTTGCAGAATCTATTTCTTATTAATTTTAAAATTTCACACCTCTTATTCTCTGAGGTATCCTTTGGTCTGAAAGTTATTCTAATTTCATATCTTAAAGTAATGCAATCAATCGCAATTTATAATATAATTTAGTTGTGGTGTATTATCCCACGTAAATTTTAAACAATTAATGCCAGGGAATAGAATAAAAAATCTATCTGTCCCAGCCAGGACTCGAACCTGGATCTCCTGCTTTCCGGGCCAGTATGCACCACTTCTATGCGTATCGGAATTAGCCAGATACGCCAGTGTGTTGGGAATTTAATAAGTTATCTGGCTCGTCCCGTTGGTGCGACTGGTAGTATACTGGCCCGGAAAGCAGGTTCGAGTCCTGGCTGGGACAGATAGATTTTTTATTCTATTCCCTCTCATTAATTGTTTGAAAGTTTATGTTGTTTGAGTATATTTTTTTTTGGTAGGATAAAATGTTTTTTTTTTTTAATTTTCCATAAGAACTTGACCCTCCCTAAGTTCCGTCAGTCGAGAGTCTAAGGGTGAGACGAGGGCGAACTTACTGAGAGTCTTTGCCAGATTGAGTGGGCAGGCTCCTAAGCAGCTTGGAAGAGCTTGTTTTGCCGGCCAAGTTTGCCCGTTGCTAAGCTTCCAGAGTTCGAATAGAGTTAATTATTCCCTCTCTCTATTAGTAATTCGCTCATTTTATCTTGCTACATTTATGTAATATTTAATTTGTAAGTTGTTTTAACCCAGTAAATACTATCGTGCTGGGCACTGTAATTTACTTAAAACATGATATCTAATAAGTCATTCTCTGTTGTTTGTTATTTTTAAATATTAAGCCAAATAATAAACTTCCGAAATGTATTGTAGTTTTAAAAATTTGACGAAGAATTTGATATGAAAATATCAATCAATCAATTAATCATTCTTCATTGTAATTAAAACTAAAATTATTTAATTTGCAATGAATTATTACCATGTATTGCACATGTTTAATATGTAATATGTATATAATAAATTTGTTAATTCTTAATTTTTTTTCNCATTATTTTTGTACACACACACACACACACACACACATATATATAAATTTATATTTTGAATTTAGATATTTTACTAGCTTTAATCTTTAGTTAATTTTCATATTTATTATGCATTATTATAATTTTTCTATAATTAAATTTGTTTTGAAAAATCACATGCCTGTATATTAGGAACTGATATCCTTAATTTATATATTCTATGCATGGTATTTATGTTAGTACCTTCCACTCTTTTTGTGTACAATCTCAAGGTGGGGTATAGATTTAATCAATACATTCCTACTTTACTGTTAAGCAAAGCTGGTTGCCTAACAAAATTATTGAAGGCTGATTCCTCATGACAATGAAAATTTTTAAAACTCATTATTATTATATACGTACATAGTTTTGTGCATTCATAAGAATTCATTTTTTTTAAATATAAAGAGTTTTTATATTTTGTGAGTATATTAGTAAGTAGCCATCTTGTGGCTTATTTTTATTCATGCCCAGGTTTGTTTTTTTTTCACACAAGTTACAAAACGGTTTTTTAACCTCTACTCAAAAACCAACTCAATATGAAGGTTATGATGCAGGAACTGTCTAAGAGTTATTATCTTACGATAAATCTCCAAAACACTGGGAGGTGATAATTTCAGGATATAAATCTTCCCAGGACGGAACTCGAACCAGCTTGAAACATTTAATGTATTTTATTCATTAAATTTTAATTAATTTTATTTATTTATAATGTGGATGGAAACAACAGATATAATAGTTTTTGTAATTACACTCGTGCAACATGAAAAGTAGGTTGCCTATATTAAATATTGAAGGCTGATCTATTAGAACTTTCTCGTATATTATGCTAGCTAATATTTCTAACTAACTAAGAAGCTAATATTTATTTTATACGAATAAAAGATTAGGGAAGATTTATTCTTCCAAAAAATGTAATATTCAGAACAATATAATTCAGGAAAAGATAATATATATAGTAAATAAGAACAGATGATTGAAAGAGGGAAGTGAACACATAAAAAGATTACAATGAGTAAAGTTTTCGGACAGAATTATTACCCTTCGTCAGTGAGGAGTCTCTCTTCCTTCTTTCTAAGGAAGAGCGAGAAATCTACCCGAAAATTTTACTCATTGTAATTTTTTTCTTTTTGTGTGTTCACTACACTCTTTCTCCCACCTGTTCTTATTTACTAAAAGAAATGACCTATACTTTTACTTATACTTTTACGAATCAAAATTCACAAATCACATAAAAATAAAAAGTGATACTTTGCAAGATTGCCTTGAGAGCAGTGTAGGTACAAAAATATGAAGTCCAACTAAGATTTGAAGCACCTAAGAAATGTAATCATCCCAAAAAAATATTTTCAATCGTTACATTACGTTTTAGCTCTACATCCTCTGCAATAATAATAATAAACTCTCTGCAACCCCTTCCGTAGTTAATTCTCGTTTTCAAAATCCCTGTTTATATATTCCCATCCCTATAACGGTCTCAGGCGATTCAAATGACCACGAATCTCCTGGGTTAGAAGTACTCTTTATACAGTTCCACTGGACTCCTACTCTCTTTAACCGACTTGTATTTGTATTGTCATGGTTTTAAGATTAATTTACTTAAATATATAAAAAGTGAATACAATATCAACAAAAATAATTGTAGTCTAACAAAAAAAAATGACAGAAAATGAATGTTCTTCTTGGGACGTAATACTTTAGTCTAATAACAAAAGATATGTTATTTTACGCAAAGGGGAGAATTACTGAGTTTCAGGGAAAACAATTTTAAAGACACTTAAATGGGAGTGATCATCTTACAAAGCTCAATCCACCAACTTTCTTTCACTTTCAACAAGAATTTTTTTAAATTGTATTTGTCGCCTCATAGGTGTTTTTATCTCAATTGTACATTTTATGTGGGAACCGAGTTAATATTTGTTGCAATAAATAATTTCTCATATACATCTGTTTATTTATATTCAAATTTGCTATCCGTTTGATATAGAGATTCACATTTTCCCTATTAAAAATTTTATTAGGTTAAGCTACTTGATAATTGTATATAGTTACCAGTGGAAAATCCACGGCATTATTGTTATTTTCACATTCTTTATTGTTCATCCGTATGTTATCAATTTATGACAATGATTTTCTTTAAATGTTCTAAAAGAGATGGAAAATAACGTTACCATTCCGGATCTCTAGCAGGCATTTATTTTTAAATCCACCACACATCTCACAAGCCACTGGTCAAAGCCGATCTTTCATCTCAGCTTTTACGATATAATGTATTTTTTACCTCTTCAGAAAAAAAGTTGGCTTTCAGAAAAAAAAAAAAAAAATAAATAAAATGTATGATTCTGTTTTCTCATAAAAATTATATTTTAAACCTATAACATTGGTTCAAAAGAAATGTGTTCAGTTTATAAAATAAGAGAACACAAAAGACGTTAATAAGCGATATCAGACACAAAAAACTTATTTTCATTAAGAAAACTATAGAAACAACTTAGAATTCAAACTTATTTCTAAATCATTTAGAAAACTATAGAAACAAATTAGAAAAAACAACAACTTATTTCTATTGAAAATAAACAATAGAAACAACTAAATAACCTTTTTAGGATCTCGGAAAAAACTATAGCCGTCATGGAAATGTGAACTTAAGGACAGGACGTCCTCTCTCATCTTCATGGTAGCCCTGAAGATGGCTTACAATGTAAGCCGAAACGTTGGCAGATAATCCTTCATAAAAAAATACATTTTTTTAATTTGTGTTTTTTTGGATCTACCTCGATTGAACCCCAACTAAAATCATCTTAGAGGACAAAACTATGTGTAATCAGTGATAATAATCTTCTTTGTCACTAATATTTTATACATTTGATCAATAATAAGCTTCATCAGTATTTGAAAATGAGTCAGTGCTTCTGAACTTGAGATTTACCTCCAGAACAATGACAATTTCGCACCATGATAATCAACACCGATGACTAGACTGATTTGGAAAGAGAGATTTGGAAAAAAATGTCCTTACACATGTGACGTCAAAAGAAATTGAGCTTGAGTTTTTGTTTAGTGGGTATCTTTTAATGGATTTTTCTTTTGTCTTGAGCTCTATTATTTTCTATTTAAAAATATCTAGGAGGTCAGATAAAATTAAAATGTTCATTTAATTCACCAACAAACATTTTTATTATTTCAGCTTTCTAGTGAATACATTCCGTTATTTGGTAGGCACAATAGAGTTACGTCAAAAATAAATAAAATAACTTTCTTCAATGAAACAATTATTAATACAATTTTTTAATAAAACTAACAAATAGTTTGGTAAATAGATCTTTCTTTATCTATCCTCCTCCCCTTTTACCCTACTCCACCACTTCCCCCTTCAATCGCTTTCTTTCTCTCTCTTCTCTCTATCTCACCATATAGGCTGCCCCCCTATGTCGGTATTTTAAACATTTATGTCGTTGAAAACATCTTTTAGAGAGGGAATTCAACCATATTTTTTGAAATATACATTTGTTCAATCGTAACTTAAAACATAATTTAACTTTATCTGAAATTGAGTGAGGGACTATTCTATGTAGTGAAGATTATAAAGTTTTCATCGCGGTGAAAATTACATATCTAGTTTATTCTTCAAGAATTTTAATGTATGCAAAGTCATACAAATACTACTTTTAAAAAATGGAAAGAATGGGAGGTGATCTTTTCTCATCTGTGGTTTGATTATAAGAATTCGTTCGAAATAAGGAGATCTTATGAATGGTAAGAAGGACATTAGACGCTGCTAGCGTAGTACAGGGTGTTCCCCTATAATTCCCCGCAGATATAAGGTAAATGGCGGTGGACTTAATTGGATCCGAGACTCTGAATCTGAGGAGCTCAATGAAGACGTTGAGCACTCTGAGAACTCACACAATAATCTGAGCCCCTGCTCATCGGCGCTAACTTTAATTAATCCTCCCTCCCAGTAGGGGCTTGAGGGGAGGGGGTATGCCGTAGGAGAAAGGGCATTGCAGAACAAGACATCCCCTTGCTGGAACAGCTATCTTCCGGGCACGTGTAGGAGCGCGCCATCTACGGCCTTTGATTAATGTAGAGAATGTACTTTTGTCTTATTCCCTATACATACTTACATGGATTCCACGTTGACAGAACACTTACGAAAAATCACAACGGATCAAGAGTACCGTATTCACTCCTACACACCATATCGAAATTCCGAATTAACCCAAAAAATCAGCATATATACAAACCTTTTAAAACCGCTTTGGACGAAAGGTTCTCAGATTCAGGCTTTAATTATTGTAAGATTAACGAATTATATATTGTTATGGCCAACAGGTCAATAACAATTAAGAACTAAGATAAATTAAAGTTAATTTTAAAAAAATTAAGTACACCTACCAATTACCGATAACAAACCAACTGCCCTAACTAACTAGTAAATAAATAAATATAAGATATAAATTACTTACAGCTAATCGACAAATATGTACAAATAAATTAAACGTGCTTATTTACAAAGAGTCCTCAGAATACTTCTTAAGTCTGCACACACTAATTGTTGTTATTTAACATTTCTCTGTCACGGACCCGAATCTTTAAGACACGGAATGCAACTGACTGTATTATTTTGTCTTGTTGCGTATGTTAATCGTGGAAAATACGATTATTCTATCCAATAGGCGAGCTGTTTTTCTTAACTTCATGGGAGGGGCAAGGTTGTACCAGATGAATCCAAGAGTTATAAGTGGGTAAACATAATTACCTCTTCTGAAGTAAGGAAGCAGGTGGCATCCTTCAATTGGCCCCTCCCCGTACAGGTCTGGTCCTCTCGTTAAATGCTTCTCTAGCTTTTGGAGATATTATTAGATTTATAGTTGGGCTACATAATCTTACATAAACTGCATCCAGATTCAACAAGCCAAAATTCTTAGTTTGATTATAAACAGACAAAAATTAAATAATTAATGAGAGGGGATACAATTAAAAATAAATCTATCTGTCCCAGCCAGGACTCGAACCTGAATCTCTTGCTTTCCGGGCCGGTATGATTCCATTAACTTATTAAATTCCCAACAGACTAGCGAGAGCCTAACCCACAAGAAAGATGAATACATCGTCTTATGCTCGAAGGAGCTAACATTGTCTAGCTATTTTTCGACTCTCGTTATTTACATTTTTAATTTTCATCTATAAATATTAATTTAGTTGTGGTTTATTATCCCACGTAAATTTTAAACAATTAATAAAAGGGAATAAAATAAATGTTGGGAATTTAATAAGTTATCTAGCTCGTCCCGGTGGTGTAATGGAATCATACCGGCCCGAAAAGCAGGAGATCCAAGTTCGAGTCTTGGCTGGGACAGATAGATATTTTATTCTATTCCCTCTCATTAATTGTTTAAAATTTACGAGGGAGTATAAACCACAACTAAATTAATATTTATAAAAGACAAAAATTAATTTCCTTTAATTCTCAACTTAAATCCTCACAATGAAAAACGTATAAACCTCTCCAACGCCCGCTTCTACAATGAGCTACAAAGCCAGCCACACACTTATACACAGCATGTCAACGCTACAGTTACCACAAAACACTGCAAGAGGCTCAAAAGGAATTGGCTCTTGGAGTCTACTTTAAGAGATAGCGTCACGCTTCGTTAATAGTCTTTCTCGCTTGCCCATCACGGCTTTATGCTTTCCCTTTCTATACTGCCATCCAATCCCGGTACCATGTTTAGTGTCAGCCATGTCAGGTTTAGACTTCAATAAAAATAATAAAACATTTTCAGTAGAAAACCCATAGGAAAAATGTATCAGTTAAAGATGTAGTCACATAATCAAACAGCTGTTCTATTCATCTAAGATTAACGTCTTAGGCAGGTTTTTTTTTTCTTGCAGATTGAGAAGACAAAGGGCCACTTTGTAGCAAATTTGGTCATTATTGGCTAAAATTTGAAAGTTATTCAGTAAGAGAAATGTATTAATGTAAATAAAATAATATCGTTGAAGGATCCATGTCAAATTATGGAGTACCACAAGGATCAGTTTCCAGCCTGTTCTATTTATTCTAGCTAAAACAATATATATATATATGTTGTTGTTGTTTTTTTGCCTCAAAGTATAAATTTGTATAAATTCTTAAGTAATGAAGTATTATACATATGAAATTATGAAACAATTTGACAATAAATATAGTGCAGTATATTCAAATTTCAAATGAGTATGGCCGATTCTTTGTTTCCATCCAATGCCAAGAGCACGTATCGGCGATAGGTAAGTCGAAAAAGAAAATTGAACCGTAGCAAATAACTTGGGATCAAACCTCCGGAGTGATGAGAGGGGGGGGGGGAAGGCTCACCAGACCTATCCACCGACCTGATTCTGCTCGCTGTCTAAGCGGCTTAGAGGCTTCTTCGTAGCATCCCAGGAAATCTCAGAGGGAATATACCCCGGCTCTCAGGCAGCCTACCCCTGCAATAGCACATTGTTCACGTGCACATTGTTGGCACGCTCTAATACTAACTCGGAGTGCTAATGCCCCATATGGGGAACATGAATTTATTGTTAGCCCCTTACTCCTGACTAAGAGACTTTCATTATGCATAATACATAATTTACAGGAAGCCGAGGGATCTATAACTGCCGCTTTAAAATACCCATGTACCCTTGGCCAGACCTCAGAGATCTACACACACATTCGGACACGCGATTTTATTGGTTCAGAGTGATCAGTATTGCTCTTAACACGAGCTAATCTTGGCGGACCTGTTGGGGTACTTAAAAAAATACGTAAAAATAAAATCAACAATAAAACAATTAAATGGTCATAACTGTGAAGGGAGAGGGGGCCCATCGACCCCACTCCCAATGTTGGGGTACTGTATGGGTTAAATTCAGTAGCAGAGTTTTCACCGGTAGACTGGCGGAAGTCTTCAGTACAAGAGATGTACACATTAATGCTAGTTCCATATTAGTTTACACTCAGAAGAGAGACTTTCATATTTTACTCTTTGACATTTTTTAAAATTTTGTTTCTTCACTGACTATATCCTACCTGTGCACTTTATAT
>KZ806895.1:113575-124436 GCA_000696205.2 Oncopeltus fasciatus | reverse complement strand
CCCCAACCCCATATATATAAATTGGTCTGTGTACGCTCTAGCGACTGCAATTAAGAAACCAAATTAAGTTTTTTTTTGTTTTTCCGAACTGTTAAGTTGAGCTTAATGGCTTGAAATCTGTTATTGATTTGAGCTTGTTATTGGCTAAAATCCGTCGAGTGCGTCGGTAGTTTAGAGGTACAGTAAACTGGAAAATTATCATTATTAGAGATTAAAAAAATTGTAGTAAATAATTTATGTAAAGGGTTGGCTCTCATTTTTAATTATAGAAACTTTTTTCTTATGTAGAATTTTTATTGCAAACCATTGGATGAATTCATTTTTGAATTAGATCGATTGATGATTAGATCTAGAGATTATAATTTATAATAGTAATATCTTTGATCTCATTTTAACTATGAAAGACCTTATAGAATATAATAGGTATAAGATATTTATAAATGCAACTACGACATTTCGAAAATAATAAAATTATTCTACCTTGAGTTAAAGAAGAAATAAAGTGTTTTTATAATAATTAGGCTTTGATAGATAGAGGCAAAGCCGAAATCGGTCGAAAAAGTAACAAGAAGTCAATATACTTTATTACCATTTGTCAAACTTATTTAAATAGTAATATATATTTATATAAGTTAGACAAAGTTATAATAAATATTCTAGTCTTTTATATCTACAACTTAAGTTTTTTCTTTATCTATAAGGCGTCTTCTGCACTAATTTAGCCACTTTAATGGTATTTTCTATTTTATCAGATTATTCTAAATATTTTTTCTTCCATTGAATATATATATATATGTATGTATATATATATGCATACATGAAAGTGATAAGAAAACAATTAAATATAAACAAAGGCATTCCCTAATGACCCTAAGCCACCCCTATCTTTAGAAAGGGCTGTGGCTCGAGTGGGGAGGGCGTGTCTTGAGAGTTCTTTTTGTCGAGACCCCCCTTGCAGCTAGACCCCGGGACCCAGTGTGTCCCTCAATTTATGGTATCACTACTGTCGGCGTTTTGGGACTCAATAAATTCTTAAATTGCCCAGTTAGAGACCTAGTCAATTTTTTTTTAATGGAAGTTTTCACGTCGAAGAAACCTTCTCCGTAACAACTTTTGCAACCTTTCTGATAGATTGGTTAGCAAAAAACTACCAAAAAATCCGAGAATGCCATCTGATTAGCCTTTAAATAAATATATAGATAATTTGAAAGATATTTGTTGTTATATGCAAATTTAAATCTTGTAAATTATCAATTCCCTATTGGTCCAAATTAGAGTATTTCAAGTTAGTATAAAGACATTTCCATTGCCGGTGTCTACTTTATAAATAATAAATAAATTACGAATTTATGTACAATGTAGGTTAATAAAGCATATAAAAGAATAATAAATGACGCATTTTTACATCAGATTCCTAAGTCGAGACAGGAATAAAGATGCCAGGTGCCAGGTCCTTATACAGAGGTCGTTATAAATTAATGAATATTTTAACCTCTTCCAGTATTTATGTGCTAAATAGTGTTAATTTGTGAAAATCATTGCGTTCAAATTTTAAATAGATAATTTATTCAAAATTATTGGCTTTAAAATGCCCAATAACGGGAGTAGAGGCTATATGTCTTAATTTCACTTAATTTATTTCGAAATGGGAGTCGTGAGTAAGATGTAGTGTCCTTTTCATGTATTTATGTGCAAATTTTATCTTAACTTTAAGTTAATAAATTAAATTTATCTTCTAAATCCGAAAATTAGTCGTCCATTTATGTGTTGTTCTCAGTTCTCATATTTTCACACTTAAATGTTTCGTTTAACACCATTCGACATCATCATAAATATCTATCTTAATATAAATATTAATTTGGTTGTGGTTTATTATCCCATGTAAATTTTATAAAATTAATTAGAGGGAATAGAATAAAAAAATTGATCTGTCCCAGCCAGGACTCGAACCTAGACCTCCTGCTTGCCGGGCCGGAATGTTTCCATTACACCACCGGGACAATGGAAATATTGGGGACGTTCCTGTGGTGTAATGAAAACATTCCGGCCCAGCAAGCAAGAGATCCAGGTTCGAGTCCTGGCTGGGACAGAAAGATTTTTTAAAATTCTTTTCCTTCTCATCTATCTTAATATGTTTCGCAAAAGAGTTACATAAAATTAATTCTACACCTATTCGGTAGTATAAATAAGTTCATTTCTCAACTCTCCTGGTTCCTTAAAACAACATTAAATCTTCTATTTATTTTCCATCTCATAGCTTAATAAACTTAGTTATTTATCTATTTTTTACTCAACTATAATGCTCTTGCATGACGGACATCTGTTTAGTTAAATATAATATCACTATTACTAATTATAAAGTTTTAACTGTGTTCATTTACGAAAGCAGAAATGCTGCCTGCATCCTTGATTTAAATAAGGTATACATCTGGAAAGCGTCAAAAGTTAACTGTTGCATTCTTCAAAATTACTTAATTTCTCAATACCCATTTAACATACACCTAGTCTGTACGCATAACTAACTAAATCTGAGATCCACAATAAACACTTCTATTCTTTGGGACAGATCTCTTATCGTAACCAAAAAAAAAAAAAAAGAAGAAGAAACAAAAAGAAAAAAAGAAGGGCTGTTTAGCCCTATATTGAATGTTAATTAACTTTTATTAACCAAATAATGAGTGTTTTAAAGTTTAGTTTAAAACATTCATTTTTTAACATAAAAGAAATGCAAGGGATTTAGAATAAAAAAATCTTACTAAATCAGCCTGGACACGAACTCGGGTCTCCTGCATTCCTGGCATTTATGCTAACCATTGTACCACCGAGGCTAGCTAGATAATTCCTTCTACTACCCGCACTTTACTCCCAGTCTAAACCCCCTAAGTAAGACCAATATACCGTCTTATGCCCGACGTAGCTAACATTGTCGGCTATTTTTTAGATTCCTGTTTTTTTCTTAGTTTTCTTTTTTTAAATACAGATTTTAGTGTTGGTATTTAATCCCACGTTCAATTTTATACGAGAAATGTAAGGGATTTACACCAAGTCACCTTAATTTGTAAAGGACAAAAAATAAATAGAGGAAATATAGATTTTCCTTGACAAAAAAAAGGCAATAATCTAAACTCACATGTTGATGGGGTGTAAGTGAAGACAGAGGATGTTGCTCCACCCTCAAGCCTGTATACGTAAGCCCCAACCCCATAGAGGTAGCTTCTCTTATGTGGATGTTAACATTATGTTATAATTTATAATAACTTTTATTTTTAAAATTTTATATTTTAAATCATGATGATAATTGTGCTAAAATAATCCCACATTTCTTTATTTATCTGATTGTACAGAGAACCAGTAGGCCTAGGTAAAATACATTTTATATTTTAATAACTTAGAGTCAAACTTGCTAGTTTTTCTTTTCTTTATAGTTATAAAACATAGAAATTAGATAAGAATATTTATTCTTCAGTATTTTTAGGTTATTGTTACTAAGTTTTTTTTGGAGATAATCTTATAGATTCAAAACCACACAACATTTTTTGACGAAGACAACTTGGCATTTTTGTTCGACAGTTAGTTTAATACTAGTTCAGAATATTTGGTTTGGAACAAACCTTGCATTCAAATTAGACATTGTATCACTTTCAGCTATGAAAACTAATTCCAGCCATTGCATTTTAATAGAGAGATTATATGTAGTAATTTCCATGGATTTAGAACATAAAATGGAGGATGGAGGACTTTTTGTATTAATATTTAATGCTAATATCACTTGCCCCTAAAATGTTTTCGCCACTTAGCGTAAATTATACGGATTTAACGGGAAGTGCTTCCTGTCCCCTAATGACATATTATTCACAATTAGGGAGGAAAATAACTTTATCCTTCAAGATTTCATTGCCGTTTTTATTGCTTCACTTTAATGTAATGTTTATTTACTTAAGAGCTTTTTATTATTAATTTACAATAATCTTACTAGTATTTTATAACTATCTTGTCTGCTTATATTTTTTTTTTTTTTTTTTTTACAAGCGAATTGACCACTTAGGATCACGCTACAACTTGATTTCTTTTTCTTGGTGTGGAGTTTCCTTTGTGTCCAATACTCCTTCATGCGTTCGCTGGCCTGCTTCAGTTGTTCTTCTGTCCAGGCTCTTCCGGTCTTCTTAGATCTTTGTGCGGCTTGAATCCCTTCCAAATTATTCACTGTGTTCCTAAATATATTTCTGTCCAACAGTTGATCTTCTGAGATATTGAGTCTTTCCATGTCCGTTTTTGTTTCCTTAATCCATGTTGTTGTGGTTTTCTTTCTCCAGAAGTAATCAAATATCTGTTTAGTAGGTCTATTTTGGTCCATTCTATATAGGTGTCCAAGAAACATCAACCTCCTCTTTTTCATAGTTTCGGAGATTCTTTCTACTTTCTGGTAAACTTCTTCATTACTTCGAAGTTTCCATCCACTTTCGGTTTGAACAGCGCCCATAATTTTTCTGAGGATTCTTCTTTCCAAGACCTCTAGTTTATCCAGCTGCTTATATTAGTATTAGCATAATTCTAATAAAATTGTGACATATTATTTTTTAAATAATATTCTGTAGGTGATATATAAACTCTATCTCTATGTAATCTATGCAGATTTTCTGTGTTTCATTAAGATTGGCATAAATAACATATTTAGTCTTCAAGCTGAGGATAACTATAAAAATTCTCTAATCTTGAATGTAGGTTTGGTAAGAAAGACCTATTGAATCAATTAAAAAGTCCTGTCATGCTAACAACGTGAATAGTTTGATTTCCTCAAGGGAAATATACAATAATAATTGAATTATACCTATTTACACTACAGTATAGGTTATTAGCTTACTTATACAAGTATTGAAAGAGAATAAGGATGACAGATTGACGGGGGACAATGGCTTATTCAAGAATACAGGAAAATTTATTCGAAATGCCAACTTCAACTAAGAAAGTATTTTAATTTTATAAAGTCACATTTTTTTTATTAACAAGGCAGTGATAGTAAAAGACCGTCACGCCAAAGTGTTCCAAACTAACATATTTCTGATGTTTCAGTAAAAACTAATAATATGGGTACAAAGTGAAATTTTAAAAGTAGTTGTAAATGTCAACGAGTTCTTGAAGCTTGTTAAACTTCTTCTTCGTGAAGTCCTTCTTGTTACATACATAAATATTTTCCTTAATATTTCGTTTTAAGAGAATTTTATTGTGCAGACGTGTAAAAAATTTTTTTTTTATAACTGTTTTATTAATATATTATAGTTGCCAAAAATTATAGTAAGGATGTAAGCATTTACTCAATTTTTCTGGGTAATAGAAACATATTTTACTCAATTTTTTAGAATAAAAAAAAAGACGGTACTATAAATTGATTTTATAATGAAGTCAAATTTTACTATTTTATGCGAGGAAAATTATCAGAAATTAGCTGGTTTCTAATCGTAAAAGCCGTTATTTTTTTATATTTTTTTTTTTTTAATTTTTCATTTTTTATTACTTAGAAACTCCATGAGATTTTGAGATTTTACTGTTAGAAGAATGTATTTCGTGTAGCTAAATAATTAACTGGGTTTTAAGAAGACCTGCTTTAACGAAGTAATAAATAATTTATATATTTTTCCTCCTTTCCAATGGTTTTGTGATTATCCACAAGTTATTAGAGTTAAATACTGTTTTTTTCAACGTATATTCTCCCACAAATGTGTTCCCGCACCCATATGTACATATAATTTATAAATTGGAGAAAATTGAGGTATTATTTTAAAATGTACAAAAGATTCATTATTCCAAGGAGAATGATCTTATTTTAAACGATTTTTTTTTCTATGTTTCCATAGTTTTATAGTAAGACTAGATTTTGGTTTTATTATTTCCGAATCAAACAGTTCAGATGCTGTGGGAAGGGGCTACCTCTAGAAAGAGCCAATCATTTACAAAAACCCATGGAACCGGGAAAGCATTTATTACTCGATAAATGCTGCCCAGGGCGGGACTCGAATCCGCTTCTTCTAACTTGTCCTTCCCAATATGTTCCCTCGGCTAAGCCAGCAGTCAAGCCCCGGGGGGAAGGACTTCTATATGAAATCTCGCAAATCTCCGTAGAATTCACTGGAGACCCCCTTTTTTTTTTTCGCAGATAATTCAAGAGGAGGAGATATACGTTGATGACCCGAATGTAAATCCCTCCCTAAAGGTGTGTCGTTATTAACTCTTTAGCTATCGTGCAAATGGGCAAATCAATACTCACCCTTGGGTGGGAGCTATGAAAACCCCATCACAGCAAGGTTACGGGGACATGGCGCTCGCTACACTCGTACGGCCGTTTCATATAGAAGAATTAGCATAGCGATGTCCAGATGGCAAGCGCCACTTGCAACATTTTCCTAAATCACAGTGAAGATTCTTCACACATTAAATTTGTGTAATATCAGGCTCACTAAATTGTAAAATAGTTTATGATAAAGTAGAAATCCATCATATTTAATAGCAATATGGAACTACAGCTTCATTAACTATATAATATCTGCAATAATGAAAATTATAATAAATATTAATTTAGTTGTGGTTTATTATACCACTTCAATTTTAAACAATTAATGAGAGGGAATAGAACAAAAAAAATCTATTGGACTCGAGCCTGGATCTTCTGCGGCCCGGAAAGCAGGAGATCCAAGTTCGAGTCCTGGCTGGGACAGATAGATTTTTTTGTTCTATTCTCTCTAGTTAATTATTTGAAAATTATAATATACATTGGATGTTATACTACATAAAATAGTCATTTAAAAATAATTATTGGCTGTTACTAAGTATTATAAACTACCATACATTTTGCTAATTTTTGGTATATAGTAAGTTATATTAATTTATTTATTACTTATGTTAGTTTATATTAATTAATTTATTATTTATATATATTAATTACTATCATACCTTCTGTAATCCGTCTTCATTGGTTTCTGCAAACCATCTTCTGTTGGCGAGCGCTTTCCGACATTATCCATCCTCGTGGCCGAATACATGTGTTCACAGTCACTGTCTGTATTCAACTACACGACATACTTGTTGAGCCCTTTAGATTATATTAATTACACCCGTTTATTTTGGAAAATGTATTTACTATTTACTTTTCTTATTTAATTACTTTGATTTATGCGTTTATAAATAGATAAAATACAAATATATGACATGAGATAAAATTATTGAGCTATTCTTGTGAGAAATAGTAAATATAAAATTATCTCAAGCATTAAACTCATTGGGTAAATAATTTTCTATATTTATTATTAGTACATAAGTCTAAAACCCCCAGTATCTTTCCGAGGAAGCCATTTTACTGAACCTCGCGGAGTACGGACTAACACGAAGTCATTTCCTTGAATCCCTATCAGAGGAATTCTGTAATTTCAGTCGATATCCAATTTCCGTATTCAACCCCCTTTTGCTACGAAATTTAAACTAACCTATATGTGCCAGTGGGTTGCAGTAAATACTCTCCCCACCCGACTCAGGATGTAAAAAAAAAAACAAGTAGTGAAATAGAAATAAAATCTTTACTTCATTATTACATAGTTAAATGTAATTACTTGCCGTCAACATTTCTAAAAACCTTGTAGGCTACGCTATTGAGTTTTTAGAGGATTTCATCCACACTATCTCTCATTGGCTTCCTTTTAAAATCAAACTAAATCATTGATTTGTATACTTATATGGTAATGTCAAAATAGAGCTTTGCAGTTTTTTTTTTCCTAATACCCATTTAACCATAAATACACATAACAATTTCAATCAACCATCAAAACCGTACTATGGTTTATTTCTTGAATTCTCAATTTTCCATAAACGTGCTAATTGAAAAGTAGTTTTAGGTTGGGCCTCAGTTAGCAGCTAGACGATGTAAATGGTGTGGCACATTGATTTCTCTTTAGAAAAGTAAGAAAAATATTATAAATTGTTATTGCAAATTTTTTGTTCCTGGCAAAAGATCCTCTGTTAAGACGAGGCCCACTAGAAATGGGTAGAATATTGCTTGGAATCAATTACATATGACTGCAATCATGAAGATTCTTTGGGTTTCTCTTTAAGTTCCTATAGATTTTCACTTAAATAAACGAAAAAATGCCACGAAAATTTAATCACACCTATTTTTTGTAAATAAAAAAGCCAATTTATTTTTCATAAAATTTTTGGTTTATTTCTACCATGAAGAAGAGAGTTAGATTGTTCAATGATACCGACAGATGAAATATTTTAGAAAATATGAATGCGAACAGAAACGTAGCTTGGAAATCTTGAGGTGACAGATCGTTAGGTAAACTTACAAGAGAGCTTCATATTTAACTTAATTGTTTTTCCTTGGACACACACTCTCACAAACTCACACATATGTGCATAACCTATAGGTCATATTAATAATATAATATATTATATTATTAATGAAAATGAAAATAATAATAATAATTCTTCTTCTTCTTATTATGATAGTAATGAATGAATAATGCAATAAATATAATATTTTATCCTATTTAATGACGAATAGCATCCAAATAGGTCTAGGTGTACTTTTAGGTATACGAGGAATTTACTGGGATATTACAAACAGACGCCCAGAATGAGAAATATTGTCCACTCCAAGTTAATCATAGCTTAAGGTTTCGAGTCCTAAAACCACTATGCGCATGTGCTTCAAATGTTTATAGTATTAATGTTTTAAAATTACTTTAGTTACTTATCTCTTGGCAATAATTCCAGGTTACTTTTGTGGGAGAGTAAATAGTCTAACCAATTAAATTTTTATACTTTATGAATAAATAAATTTATAAAATNTTACTTGAGTAACTGATTTATTTGACCTCACAAGCTCGAGAGAGCAATGAATTAAAAAGTGAAATCATTTCGGTATGGAAGATTGATTGAAGCGTTCAAACATTTTAATCACATTATAAAATATGTACATTAATACACAAACATTTTTTTTTTCAATATTTGAAATTATTTTTATAAGTTAGCTAGGATGCTTAAGACTTTAACTTATATGTATATATTTTAGTATAATTACATGATTTTGGGAAACAATATACATATTCAATAGTAAAATTGAACAATTAGACATCCCAAAAGGTTTTTAAATCAGAGAATGTAAGAAAGGGGTGTCGGGCACAGAAGTAAAATCTAGACTAAAATGCCGACTGTTTCGAAATATTTCATTCATTCATCAGTCCAAATAATCCAATAACCATTATATAAATAGAAGGAGCTAGAAATATAATAAAAAATTTTTAAAAAGAACAATAAAATACAAATAAATAAATGGATTAAATTTGAGTCGGCAACTCTATTATCACTGTCCAAAAACTTAGGCTAGACTTGGTCTTTTTTAACTCTCACTCTTTATATAGTAGTAGTTATAATTGTTGTCTATTTGCCAAAAAGAAGGAGTTAAATATTTCGAAACAATCGGCATTTAGTAGAGATTTCCTACTTCTGTGACCGACACGCGCACCCCACACCCTCTGTGATAATCACGGCCATCTTAATACGCTTTTTAATTTATTTTTTTCCTCAATGCCACGTTTTAATATTTCCAAGACATGTTTGTTTTCTGTAAAAATTTTTTTTAATATATAAAGCTCGTATTATGGGAAATTTCTAGTGGAAACTCTTACAAGAAAACGATTTTCTGTGGAAGGGGTCATAGAGAAAACACTCTTTGTGAAGAGGAAGTTACAGGAGATCGAGGGAGTTTCTGAAGATTATGTGCTGTAGAAAACTCCCAGTCAATATCCGGCTTCATATTGTCCGATGGGAACGGTTAACTACACTCTCTATACAAACTTTTGATTTCGTATCAAAAGAAGAAGAAAATTTGCAGAAAATCTAATCACCATTGGATTCTACGATACAGTGATTGATGTGCCCTTAGAAATGGGAGATTACTCAGAGGACCTAGAGATTGAACCATATGATGTCTTTCTGAGTCCCATTTCTTATATACAAAGAATGTAATTTCTTATGTCCACTTTAATATCATCTTTCACTTTCTTACATATATAAAAAATTATAAATACTTAAAGTTTATCCTATTATAAGCATCCAAACAAGAATACTAGAGTTATTCATACTACTGACTAGTGATAAATAATAAAATGTATACTATATAAATGTGCACGAGGAGTATTTTATTTGTATTTATTAATTGTTTATGATTTATTTGAAAATATGGAGCTTAGAATTGAATACATTTCTGTAGAATTAAAAAAAAAATACTTTTTTGTAATATTGTTTTTGAAATTACTATTGGAGGAGCTAGGAAACAAAGAAAGATATAAATGTAAGAACATAAATTCAGAGTTTTCGTAGTTTCACAACTCATATAGAATGTATTTGATGTATTTCCGCTAAAAGTTTTGTTATTCTGAAGAATGTCAATATTGACCGCTGACTCAAGTCACGTAGTAAATATCAGAGGATCTGTCAACAAACGGGATATTTGACCGTGGGAAGAGATTTACCGCCATTAATAACTTAATATTAGCTGTCCCTTGAAAAAATAACTACAACAGTCACACCTGTTATTTGCCATATTAGAATCACGTGCAGTTTCAGCCAATAATATTCTCAATCACTGTATTGGAAATACAGTGATTAATATTATTTAATCGTGTAATTGAGCCATAATCAATAGTTTTGTAGCGGTTAAGCTGAATTTTTTTTAATTCTTTATAAACTTTATTCGTGATTACATTTTACACATTTTTGTGCAACTTGTAAAGTGCTGGTTAATAGTAATAATAATAATATATAAAATATAAGTTAATATGAATAAAACCCTGAGAACACAAAGGCCTAT
>KZ806895.1:80852-93264 GCA_000696205.2 Oncopeltus fasciatus | reverse complement strand
TTTTTTTTTTTGCTGGGTTAGCCTCCCTTGCAACCACTAGGGGTCATTGGAGGGAGGGGCTATCTACAGGTTGCCACCCTATTTTAAACACCCATGGCTCAGGACAAGCTTCTATATTATAAATAAAAGATTGACCTGGGCGGGATTTGAACCCGCGGCGTCAGGATTGCGAGACCCGTACGGATCCCCTGAGCTTGCCTGGCGCCCCATATATTTATTTATTTATTTATTTATTTATGCGAGTATAGGTAAAGTTTGTTTATTGATATAATTGTGTGTGAGCATTGGATATGTAAATTTTTTTCAATAATAATCACTACTGTTTTTTTAATAAAAATGTTTCTATTTTTTCATTGTATCTTAAAATTATTCTGGTTTTTGATGACTGTATAAAAATTTTATTATAATATGAAGGGCAGAAGGTAGCCAATACTATAAACATGGGCTTAGGTCATTTATGTTTTTGTGCCTCGATTGTTAGGATATATATATATATATATANATATTCAGAGCTCTGAACCGTTAAACTTACTGCAACAGTAACAGTTCTTAACAATCAATCTATAACAAAAAATACCTTCTTTTTTTTTTTTCACCGCTCGTCAGAATATTTTTTATACCAGTTTTTTTATTATAATAATTTCTATCCATGAATCCACCATGCTAGGATTTATTAATAATACTAATCACAGTTATCCTCCAAAAATAATTGACTGATAAAATTTTGTCAATCAATCCTTTTACTCTTAGTACATTGAGGCTCATTATTATGATTTAATTAGCTTGGACATTCAATTACGCCGAATACCTCCAGCTCTTCCAGAATAATAATTTTTATAAGGAGAGTAAACAATAATAATAAAATATGCCTCTCAACAGATGAATACAAATTAAAGCGCAAAAAAAAATTCTATAATAATCTGATTACATATATATATATGTATATATGTGTGTGTGTTTAAAATTTGGAAGGCAGTATATTGATGTCTTGTTTAAATAATTAATAACATTAATATAACCTGTCTGCCAGGTCATTTATTCTTAATAGAATTATTTTAATATGGCTAAATTATGTGACCTGTACAAGGGTATTTATGATAATGGTCATTAATTATTACTGGACCAATTGGTGAGCAATGTTTTACCTATAGTTTTAATAAAAAATTATAAAGAAAGGCTAAGTTAAATGATGACACATATATAATATGTTTCTAAAGAGTATGTTTAAAGATTTCAAGGAACTGTTTTTCCCTAGTCCAACCATGAATAACTCATCCAAGTAAAGTTAGTGGTTCTGATTAAATATTTTATAGGGATTCAGTTTTAATTTAAAAACTTCTAGAGGGTCTTCCTTGGTCAGGTGAGCTGGGCTAGAGATGAGATACAGACAAACTTTCTAGCATTAAAAGCAATATTACCCCAAAGAGCTCAAAGCCAATTTGTATTAAAAGTACTTAGGGGTGGGTTTTGTTCAGGCTAAGCGAATATGAGTCAATCAAATTTAAGATAAGCCCCTAACTTAGGCCCGAAAGTATTCCACCAAATATATACCTTGGCAGTTTTTGTTTTTCAACTATTAAATACAATATTTATTTGAACTGGAATGTAGAAATTTTAAGAAAAGTTTGCCATTGTTAGCCGTATTAATTACTTATAATCGATCTAGCCACTGTAGGAAAATGGTTATAATGAGTTTAATTTATAGGTCTTTTTTTGTTGACTGTATTCGTTTCACGAATTTGTTTTGTGTTTACCAGATGTTATTTCTGTGGTATATTATCCAACATATAAAATGGAGTTTATATAAATACACTACATATGATCTAATGGAGAGTTTTTTGACCGTAGAGAATATTATTAGATAATATTTGTTAGAGTTCGGTCAAGGTTGATCCAAAAAATGCAATGATTAAAATGTGTATTTTTTATTATCTGCCGATGTTTCGGTTCACATCGTAAGCCATTTTCGTCGGCTATGAAGTCAGGAGGGGACCTCCTGCCACCGGTAGCCGTAACAAGGTAGGCCGAAACGTCGGCATATAATATATGGTAAAATATAAATTTTATTAATTGTATTTTTTGTATCATTCTTTACCGAACCCCCGAAAAAATTCTCTACCTGTACTATATACGTTTCGAAAAATATATTTCTTATTAGGTAACATAAAGTTTAAACAAATATATTTCTTATTAGGTAACATTATATTTTAAAGATGCTATTGCAGACTATCTAAATTTTTTTTTTTTTTTTTATAATTCCTCAACTAAGTGATGTTTAAAAAAATAGGCCATTAGGCAAGAGCTGAGTAATTGATGCTGATTTTGTATGTTTTATTAAAGATGGATACTTATTTAATTAATTCAACCCTTAAAAAATCAAAGCTTAAATTTTTATGTTTTAACAATAAGGGATGGGGGCGCCAGGGTGGTCATGGGATCCGTACGGTTCTCGAAATCCTGACGCTTCGGGTTCAAATCCTGCCCAGGTCAATAATTTATTTATAAATAAAAGCTTGTCCTGGGCCATGGTGTTTAGAACGGGTTGGCGATCTGTAGATAGCCCCTCCCTCTTTGACCCAAAGTGGTTCAAAAGGAGGCTAACACTTAAAAAAAACAAAAACAATAAGGGATTCCAATCCTTGAAACTAAATTTTTAAATATTCCTTAAATATGAATAATATATATCTTAAATATTTATGTATAATATCTTCATTAACAAGCGGCTGTCGAAAAATTGTATACAATTCATATTTTAGAAAATAATATTTTATGTATTTTTTCTTAACGCTAATGAAGGTACTATAATTTTAAATTTTGATCTTTAAACAAAGATATATTAAAAATGTATGTACATTTAAAGCTTAAGTGAACAAAATAAAATCTCAGCCGGCTATGTTGAAGCGCCTTAGCAACCCCACGCTGAAACTATCCTAATTCTTCAGGAGGGCCCTCGAGGTTCAGGGAGAGGCTGTGATTGGACGAGCAGAAGGGTGGCTGGGGATGCCCCATTCTAAAACGCGGTCTGAAGGGCCGTCGAAGGTTGCTTCCCACCCCACCTAGTCGGGATTTATTAATGAAATATCCCTACTCGAGAGGTCGGGGGCGGAGGCGCTCCTGTCTCCCTACAGACACACAGACAGAAAACCAGGGTTTCAGTAATTGAAGTTAAGCGCCGCCAAATTGGAGAAGGGAAACGATTGAAGAGGAATTCAAATAAGCGTTCACCCCTGGGACTTCCTTACTCACTTCCTTTCTTGGATAAGGATTTTCACCTGTTCAGTGCTATTATATGCAACATCAAGTCTAAGTTCCTCAAATCTGTCATCACACAAAACAAGTCTGTGGATATGCAAGATATTATAAGTTGTATATAAACAGATAAGATCACCTATATGGAATTGTAACTTCTAAACACAAACGTGACATTATCAACCAATGATTTAATATAATATATGTTGAAGTCATTCAACATTTATTTTTTATATATTATATTTATTTTCATTTATATTATATTCTGAAATTATCTTCCCTTTATTATTTATATTTTAAATATGAAAAATTAAATATTATTTCATTTTCATACGTATTAGTTCCATAAATCTTTTTTAATTATGATTATATTTGTAAATATATATAAGTTTCAGTTTTATTTTGATTTCTCATTGAACTATAATTTTACGAACATAAACAAGGAGAGAGAGAGAGGTAGGTCACCCGGGAGAGAGAAGGAACTCGAACCATTAGTTAAGCCTATTAATGCTCTTAAGCTATCAGTTAAGCTTTGTCCCTCTACCTGATAGCGCAGAGGGTTAAGCTTTGTCCCTCGACCTGATAGCACAGTGAGTTAAGTCTTGGCCCTTTACGTGATAGCACCTTACTGTAATTGATTCTCGCTATTTCCCTATTGGAGACACTTCAAGCTGATTGAACATTTTATTCTCCTGAAGTAGCGACATTTAATTTGTTTAATTTTTTGAATCAGCATTACATTACATTAGATTACTAATCAATATTACGCTAGTAATCCAACGATTAGCGTACTGCCAACATCTCACCGAAGCCGTACTTAGGCCGACGCTGCCTGCACACCTGTCTTTGACTGCCGGCCGGCCTCATCAGTTCAACCAGACTACCTTTTCTTCCTCACCCGGATTCGACGCAGTGTGTGATTTCAACATTCTTGTGTTCCGTGGGCTCACAATCAGGTCAGACCTATTATTTATTCCTTCTCTCTCTCCTTCGTACAACAAAGAATCTTCTTCACACAATTTGTACAAACTATTTATGTTTATTATTTATTAATTAATTATTCGATTTATTATTTTTAATTAAGGTAATTTATTTTGTAATTCCCTTGAATACAATTTTTTATTTATTTGTTAATCTAATTCCAATAAACCATTTTCATTGTAAACCTACAAATTCTGCACCTTTTATTTCATAAAACATCAAAATTTTTATTGCTCCCTTTTTTATTAAAATTGAAAATAATTTATATACTCTTATATTCATTTATGCTATGCCAATATTATTGTGAGCTAATTCAGAAGTCACAATATATATTGGGAGATTCATTATTGCCTAAACTACTACAACCAGACCCGGCATTTAGTGTATGAGGATTTTTACCTTTGGTTCAGCCTCCGCACGCAACAATATATATTATAAAAAACAATTTGGTATATAATAATAAAAAAAACTATATGTTCTATAATATTATTTTATATAGAAAGAATTAGAGGCTACATGACTATTATGTATTTTTTTTATTTATCGGATTTGTGGTAGACTTCATGGAGTTCTTACATGTATCCTGGCATAATAACTTTGAAGGATTTTCAGTAGTTCACTCCCATAGATAAGTTGCCACCTGTTGATTGACAGATCTCTTTACCATTGAGTACTTTTAGTACTTTTGAGTACACATAGGTCTAAGCCAGATTATATTGAGTTTCAAATTGTAAACAGTACCATTTAAGTGTAATCTGGGTTAAGCAAAAGTAAGACTGGATACAGCTGAATCACAATTTTCATATGGAGGAATAAGGCAAATTTAAGCAGTGATGCTAAGAAGCCCATATCTTATGTTCACGTAGGCTTCGATGTTCGTCAGATGTATTTACACGGTCCAACCCGTAACACGTAACGGTAAATACAGCCCATAACTTACTTTGTTAAACAAAAGTCTGTAGTCGCTGAAGCTAAATTGAGTAAATTCCTTTTTTTAAGAAAGCTTATATGGTTCCTTATCAAATAATTATGTTGTTATTTCAGTTCTTATGGCAACCTTCTGTCAAAAATTGAATTAAAATATCAATTAACTACTAAGATGATTTTAGTTGGGGTTCGGTCAAGGTAGATCCAAAAAAACACAAATTAAAAAAAAAAGTATTTTTTTTAATAAAGGATTATCGGCCAACGTTTCGGCTTACATTGTAAGCCGAAACGTTACAATCTAGTCATAAAAATGTGAACTTAGGGACAGGACGTCCTCTCTCATCTTCATGATAGCCCTGAAGATGGCTTACAATGTAAGCCGAAACGTTGGCAGATAATCCTTTATTTAAAAAAATACATTTTTTTTAATTTGTGTTTTTTTGGATCTACCTCGACCGAACCCCAACTAAAAT
This sequence comes from Oncopeltus fasciatus, assembly GCA_000696205.2. Classification (NCBI taxonomy): domain Eukaryota; kingdom Metazoa; phylum Arthropoda; class Insecta; order Hemiptera; family Lygaeidae; genus Oncopeltus; species Oncopeltus fasciatus. The sequence goes on along the minus strand of KZ806895.1, from coordinate 87,634 downwards.
CATCTTAGGATCAATTAACTACGTTTGCTCTTTTGTCTTTCGGATGGAAGGGCAATCAACAGATAGCCATCCTTATTTAAACACATGGAAATATACAAGATATTATCATAGATATTATTATATTTTATTACCAATGCATTCCAAAGGCTAATAACTTTATTTAAGTTGGTACTGCCGCGGAAAGTTATAGTTGCATTTATTTAATCTCTTGATTAGAGTTATTTATTGCATTTTCCGAACTTAAAAAGTTCAAAAGGCTCTTCTAACATATTTAAAAATATTTTTCGTCAATTCAGCTTAAGCTTAACTTTTATTCTTTTATATTTAACATGCACCCACAGACACCAATTCTTCAAATACATTTTTAATTTTTATGCAGAGGAATTTGATAAATATTTTAAAAATATTTAAAGCTGTCTACCGAGTGAAAAAGAAACCTAACTCAGCTCTAAATTTTAATTATTAATTAATAAAGGAGAGAAACACGTATTGATGAGGATTTGGTAAAAAGCACTTAAGAATAATTTAGAGCAAAGTTTACTTTCTGTTTTTAATCTTTAAATTGGATAATATAATATATAAATAATCGGAAAAAGTACATATTTTTTTCACAGATTCCCTACCTTTTGAAATAGCATAGAGTAAATGAAAATAAATATTAATTTGGTTGTGGTTTATTATCCCATGTAAAGTGTGGACACTCGTCCCGATGGTGCTTTGGAAACATTCCGGCCCGGCAAGCAGGAGATCCAGGTTCGAGTTCTGGCTGGGACAGAAAGATTTTTTTTTTATTCTATTCCCTCTCATCAATTGTTCAGTAAATGAAAATCTTCCACGAAATTGACAGTGCCTTGGAAGAGGGAACGAAGGAAATCTTTCAAACCCAATAAGTCAGAAGAAGAATGTTGACAGCCTCTGGGAGAGGAATGAGGCACAGAGTTCATGAAAATGGAAGAAGTCGAAGGTAAGTCAGACAAAGACCGATGCCTAGTCAGGACATGTACTCCAACAGCTGTTGCTAGGGCATACATCATCTGAGCCAGACGTAAGGATCCACGTCCTTCGTTAGCCGACTTGTCGGCACTCAATTCCCAACCGGAAAGGAAACAAAAGTCGTAGTATGAAGTCCATAACTTACTTTACTAAATAAAAGTCTGTGGTCGCTGGAACTTAATTAATTCAATTAAATTCCATCTTCAAGAAAGCCTATATGAATCCTGATGAAATAATTGTAATGGTATTTAATTCATTTTTTATGGCGATGTTCTTGCAAAAATTAAATTAAAGTCTCTACCAACTTCATTTGACTCTCTGCCCTCTGAATAAAGGGGCTATCAAAAAATAGACATCCTACTTCAAACAAATGTTAATAAGCAAGATAGTTTTTTATTTATTCATTTTATGTTATGTATTTCTACATATTATGACCCAGGAGATATATTTCTTATTAGGTAACATAAAGTTTAAACAAATATATTTCTTATTAGGTAACATTATATTTTAAAGGTGCTATTGCAGACTATCTGAATTTTTTTTTATTATTTTTTTTATTGTTTATAATTCCTCAACTAAGTGACGTTTAAAAAAATAGGCCATTAGGCAAGAGCTGAGTAATTGATGCTGATTTTGTATGTTTTATTAAAGATGGATACTTATTTAATTAATTCAACCCTTAAAAATTCAAAGCTTAAATTTTTATGTTTTAACAATAAGGGATGGGGGCGCCAGGGTAGTCATGGGATCCATACGGTTCTCGAAATCCTGACGATGCGGGTACAAATCCCGCCCAGGTCAATAATTTATTTATAAATAAAAGCTTGTCCTGGGCCATGGGTGTTTAGAATGGGTTGGCGATCTGTAGATAGCCCCTCCCTCTTTGACCCAAAGGGGTTCAAAAGGAGGCTAACTATATAGAAAGAATTAGAGGCTACATGACTATTATGTATTTTTTTTATTTATCGGATTTGTGGTAGACTTCATGGAGTTCTTACATGTATCCTGGCATAATAACTTTGAAGGATTTTCAGTAGTTCACTCCCATAGATAAGTTGCCACCTGTTGATTGACAGATCTCTTTACCATTGAGTACTTTTAGTACTTTTGAGTACACATAGGTCTAAGCCAGATTATATTGAGTTTCAAATTGTAAACAGTACCATTTAAGTGTAATCTGGGTTAAGCAAAAGTAAGACTGGATACAGCTGAATCACAATTTTCATATGGAGGAATAAGGCAAATTTAAGCAGTGATGCTAAGAAGCCCATATCTTATGTTCACGTAGGCTTCGATGTTCGTCAGATGTATTTACACGGTCCAACCCGTAACACGTAACGGTAAATACAGCCCATAACTTACTTTGTTAAACAAAAGTCTGTAGTCGCTGAAGCTAAATTGAGTAAATTCCTTTTTTTAAGAAAGCTTATATGGTTCCTTATCAAATAATTATGTTGTTATTTCAGTTCTTATGGCAACCTTCTGTCAAAAATTGAATTAAAATATCAATTAACTACTAAGATGATTTTAGTTGGGGTTCGGTCAAGGTAGATCCAAAAAAACACAAATTAAAAAAAAAAGTATTTTTTTTAATAAAGGATTATCGGCCAACGTTTCGGCTTACATTGTAAGCCGAAACGTTACAATCTAGTCATAAAAATGTGAACTTAGGGACAGGACGTCCTCTCTCATCTTCATGATAGCCCTGAAGATGGCTTACAATGTAAGCCGAAACGTTGGCAGATAATCCTTTATTTAAAAAAATACATTTTTTTTAATTTGTGTTTTTTTGGATCTACCTCGACCGAACCCCAACTAAAATCATCTTAGGATCAATTAACTACGTTTGCTCTTTTGTCTTTCGGATGGAAGGGCAATCAACAGATAGCCATCCTTATTTAAACACATGGAAATATACAAGATATTATCATAGATATTATTATATTTTATTACCAATGCATTCCAAAGGCTAATAACTTTATTTAAGTTGGTACTGCCGCGGAAAGTTATAGTTGCATTTATTTAATCTCTTGATTAGAGTTATTTATTGCATTTTCCGAACTTAAAAAGTTCAAAAGGCTCTTCTAACATATTTAAAAATATTTTTCGTCAATTCAGCTTAAGCTTAACTTTTATTCTTTTATATTTAACATGCACCCACAGACACCAATTCTTCAAATACATTTTTAATTTTTATGCAGAGGAATTTGATAAATATTTTAAAAATATTTAAAGCTGTCTACCGAGTGAAAAAGAAACCTAACTCAGCTCTAAATTTTAATTATTAATTAATAAAGGAGAGAAACACGTATTGATGAGGATTTGGTAAAAAGCACTTAAGAATAATTTAGAGCAAAGTTTACTTTCTGTTTTTAATCTTTAAATTGGATAATATAATATATAAATAATCGGAAAAAGTACATATTTTTTTCACAGATTCCCTACCTTTTGAAATAGCATAGAGTAAATGAAAATAAATATTAATTTGGTTGTGGTTTATTATCCCATGTAAAGTGTGGACACTCGTCCCGATGGTGCTTTGGAAACATTCCGGCCCGGCAAGCAGGAGATCCAGGTTCGAGTTCTGGCTGGGACAGAAAGATTTTTTTTTTATTCTATTCCCTCTCATCAATTGTTCAGTAAATGAAAATCTTCCACGAAATTGACAGTGCCTTGGAAGAGGGAACGAAGGAAATCTTTCAAACCCAATAAGTCAGAAGAAGAATGTTGACAGCCTCTGGGAGAGGAATGAGGCACAGAGTTCATGAAAATGGAAGAAGTCGAAGGTAAGTCAGACAAAGACCGATGCCTAGTCAGGACATGTACTCCAACAGCTGTTGCTAGGGCATACATCATCTGAGCCAGACGTAAGGATCCACGTCCTTCGTTAGCCGACTTGTCGGCACTCAATTCCCAACCGGAAAGGAAACAAAAGTCGTAGTATGAAGTCCATAACTTACTTTACTAAATAAAAGTCTGTGGTCGCTGGAACTTAATTAATTCAATTAAATTCCATCTTCAAGAAAGCCTATATGAATCCTGATGAAATAATTGTAATGGTATTTAATTCATTTTTTATGGCGATGTTCTTGCAAAAATTAAATTAAAGTCTCTACCAACTTCATTTGACTCTCTGCCCTCTGAATAAAGGGGCTATCAAAAAATAGACATCCTACTTCAAACAAATGTTAATAAGCAAGATAGTTTTTTATTTATTCATTTTATGTTATGTATTTCTACATATTATGACCCAGGAGATATATTTCTTATTAGGTAACATAAAGTTTAAACAAATATATTTCTTATTAGGTAACATAAAGTTTAAACAAATATATTTCTTATTAGGTAACATTATATTTTAAAGGTGCTATTGCAGACTATCTGAATTTTTTTTTATTATTTTTTTTATTGTTTATAATTCCTCAACTAAGTGACGTTTAAAAAAATAGGCCATTAGGCAAGAGCTGAGTAATTGATGCTGATTTTGTATGTTTTATTAAAGATGGATACTTATTTAATTAATTCAACCCTTAAAAATTCAAAGCTTAAATTTTTATGTTTTAACAATAAGGGATGGGGGCGCCAGGGTAGTCATGGGATCCATACGGTTCTCGAAATCCTGACGATGCGGGTACAAATCCCGCCCAGGTCAATAATTTATTTATAAATAAAAGCTTGTCCTGGGCCATGGGTGTTTAGAATGGGTTGGCGATCTGTAGATAGCCCCTCCCTCTTTGACCCAAAGGGGTTCAAAAGGAGGCTAACACTTAAAAAAACAAAAAAAATAAGGGATTCCAATCCTTGAAACTACATTTTTAAATATTCCTTAAATATGTATAATATATCTATAGAACTAAATGTTTAGGCACACACACACACACACACATATATAAATATATATATATATATATATATATATANAGACAGTGAGTGAGAGAGAGAGAGAGAGAGAGAGAGAGAGAGAGAGAGTGTGAGTGAGAGAGAGAGAGAGAGAGAGAGAGAGAGAGAGAGAGTTAATTAGGAGAAATGTTAAATTATTAGCTTCCGTTTTGAGAATATGAATTAATTTTAATAACAAAACTTATTGGAAATTACAATAATTATAACTGATTTTATTATTCTAAATTACTCGATTATGATTAATAATACAGATATATTAATCATTAACTTAATACGTGTGTTAATTATAAACTTATAATTTTCGCAGTCCAGTTTCAAAATTTCCTTATTGCGTAATGAGACTAATAAGAGTATAACATCCAAAATTATGAGAATTGAGAGTCTTTTTCTTTATATTTATTTATTTATTTCATTCTGTAATATACAATACATATTGTAATCCGCTATGTTGTTAGATTGGCTGTGAAGTACAATAGCATGGAAGAGAGAACGGCCAGGGCTGCAACTACAACAAAAAAATAATAAAATAATAGATAATAATAAGAGTAGTATACAGTCATAAATAGACTATTTATATAATTCTTTATTATATCTATCTGTAAGTAGACTTATTCTTGTGCCGAATATTAATCAGCTTTAAAACAAAAAGATATATTTCTCGATAAGTGAATTCATCGAAGACAAACTCACCCTGCTAGCAACAAATAAGTAAAGACCTGAGGAATAAATAACACTTGTTCGATATACAAAACTCGCATGACTCTTAAGCCTTCAACAATACTTGATATAAACTTACTCAACTTAGCAGCAGCCCTAACTTAGCCTCTTATAACTAAGTGCGAAACCTCCCCCCACCCCTTGGAATTAATTCTGGAGTTATGTTAATGAAATTAAACCCCCACCATGTAACTTATAAGTAGTTCCCTGCAACTACGGGTAGAAATCAAATATCCTTACTTTATTCCTACCTTTGAAATACAAGGAACAGTTTAATTTTAGGTTATCGAATAGCTCTTCATTAGACCTATTTATTCAAAATTAAATATGAAAACAATAGTTTATCCAAAATAATTGTTATCGAAAGTATTATAATATTAGTCTTTCTGTACTTTATGATAAATTCTATTAATTTTCATTTATGGCCCATTTGGTCTGAGAAAGACTCCAGACATATTTCTCTTCTAATATATATTTCACTTTTTCTTTATATCTTTCTTCCCCTCTTTTTATGTGACATATTTATAATATGGGAAAAAAATTTTACTTACTTGAGTGTTGTACTCAAATATAAAAAGTATTTATAAATATTAATTTTGTTGTGGTATATTATCCCACGTAAATTTTAAACAATTAATGCGAGCGAATAGAATAAAAAACTTTCTCTCCCAGCAAGGACTTGAACCTGGATCTCCTGCTTTCCTGGCACAAATGGTATGTTTGGAAACGAATTTTCAGCATTCGTGCCCGGAAAGCAGGAGATCCAGGTTCGAGTCTTGGCTGGGACAGATAAATATTTTATTCTGTTAAATTTTTAATTAAACTATATCTGTTGTATTTTCAACAATTTTATGTGTTGTGTGAGTGTGTGTGTGTGCGAGTGCGTGGGCTTGGGGGTGCGAGCGTGCCCGTGCCTAATTTAAAAATTTTACAAAGCATTTGAGTCGAATGAAATTTGTTTTTACAAAAAAAAAAAAATTTAAGTTGTGTAATAGTCTCCCAATGGTAAATCAGGGAGTTCAGAAGTTTAAAAAACAATATATTTATGCAAATAACAATAATCTACACAAAATATAAGTGTTCTAATTATAAATGCATAAATTCCATTTATATATTATTAATGCCTAATAGTGTGCTGAGTTTTATACATATACAGATATATATATATATAT
>KZ806894.1:1097028-1112679 GCA_000696205.2 Oncopeltus fasciatus | reverse complement strand
TTTACTACTTTCAAATTTATTTTTGAAGAAATGGAATCCAACGACAAATGAGTGTATGTGAAAACTACTGGAGATTCATCAGAAGTGCTTGAAATATCTACCTAAAATCATTAGTATCTAGTTATATTTCCAGACTAAAGAGAATTACTTGCCTTTTAGAAAAAAACAAAAAAAAAAAAAAACACCTTTACTTTTCCAAACTTAGATTTTTTTATTAATTTATTTTCACATTAAGTGTAAAACGATATTGGGCTCTTCGTGTAAGACTTGTAAAAATTAATAATTACGGTTTTAATATCTCCTGTTTTCAACGATAATGATGTATTTTTAATTTAATTAAATGTGTCCATCTTAAAATGGTCATATTCTTATATAGCTAACTAAAATTGAACAAATAGTTGTTTAGTAGTTTTAGTATAGTGTAATTGTTTAGTTATATAATTGTTGCGTTATAGTTTAGAATAGATTGTTTAGTTGTTTAGCATGTTATTTAGTATTTTAGTATAGTTGATTAGATCAATTATAAGACTCAATTTTTAAGATCACAAAAATCTTTCTAGCAGATTTCCCAAAAGCTAACTAAGCTAGCTACACACGTTGGTACTATGACAAAATGATTTGATCATTTCAAGAATTTCATCAATTCTTCAACAATCCTAGAGATCCTCTTAATATTCTCCGTTTAAAATTACACGCACACACACACGCCGGGCGCGCGCATACCTACACACTTCTACTTTATTGTTGACATTTAGGAACCAAACTAACGGTATATTGTCTAATATTTTAGGAGACTATTTCCACATTTCAGTGTGCTGTATTATAAAAGAGAAAATAATAAAATTTTAAAGATCACAATAGATTTAAATAAAAAAAAATAATATCATGATTACTTGAGGAAACTGTAACACAATTATTATGCAATATTATTTCGTTTTCATTTGTTTCAGAGAAGACACCCTAAAAGCAAAGGCCCGCCATTGGAGCTGGAGAATAGACTACTTCTCAACACCGAGGTGAAGAGGATCCAAGTGCTGGAGAATGGTGGAGTGGAGGTTCAGTGTACTGATAGAGGAGTCCACCGTGCAGACCTCGTCCTTGTTACAGTCTCTGCTGGAGTACTCAAGAACAAGATGGACTCACTCTTCCAGCCTCCTCTGCCGCCACTCAAGCGAGCAGCTATCAAAGTGAGTTCTCTCCAGCTAGCTATTTTGGTTTGGTGAATGGGATGGCCTAGTGTGCATACCATCACACATGGGCAGGATACCAGTTTAGCTAAGCCTGGCGCTGTGAGTTTGAGTCAGCCCAAAGAGATATAAATGCTTGCCAAGACCCATAGGGGCTTAAAGTAGGCCGGCTACCCATAGATAATCCCCTTACAGGACCCTGAGTAAATGTAAGTATAAAAATATAAATAAAATATTTAAGAAAACCTCAGATCACATCATGATTTAGAGACCGGTGAGCAAAAGTCTCTCTCTCTCTCCCCATCACCCCGTTTGCCCTGATGAAGTCTTTTAATTTACACCGAAAAGTTGGTTATAATAAAAACTTTTTTGGTTACAAATTAGTTTTTTATTCTTCAGCTCCAAAGACCGAATCCCTGACTTACTTCTACTCATAAAGCTCGACGGTCAAATAGTTACCTCCAAATTTATGCTTCAATTGTTTTTCTTCCAGTTATTCCCAAACTTTAATAAGAGCTTTCCTACTAGTTTCACTTTCTGCTTTTTTACCATTTTCTTTATCACTTGTCACAGTAAAATATGTTATCACAAAACAATCTACCGGCCTATGGCAAATTCTTAATCAATCAAGAAACTTACTAAATACGCTATGTAATCCGAAGAAATTGTATATTTAAGTAATGAAATAAGAGTGTGATTCGAACCCAACCGCAAGAACAGGCTTCCTTAACCTCCAATCTGTCCGAAGTAATTTTTCACAACTTTCATCGCCCGAACCATTGCAGTTGCTCATTATAATTATGGTTCCACACCTCGAACCTTTCACAACAATTGTAGACATTCCTAGTATTACAAAACTGTTCCTATGTATGTCCTAGTACATACCTATGTATCAGATACCCCTCGAAGAGAATTCGACGTTTTTTTTCCCCTTTTGTCATAACCTGTCTTGCAAACTCTGTGGCATTGTATGCTCTTGCTTTTGTATGCTCTTATTGCGTGTAAGAGTGTTTTGTGTATGTTGTGAGCGTGTAAAACACTCTAGGTTAGAAATAGGACCTGTGATAATGAAAGTACCCTATGGTCTGTATCCTGGTCAATCTTCCTTTGTATTAACTGTAGGGAAAGACTGATTTACTTTTCGTTTAAGTAAATTATAAACAGTTCGTAGATTTTATGAGTACCCCTTACAGAATTGAGCCATGTCCCTGGAACAAACATGTAGTAATTACTGTTTTCAGGTAGAAATTCTTTAGTCATGTTTTGTCTGCATAAATGATCGTTATTTGACATGAATTATGTACAACATAGTTATAACACTCCACTGAAGAAGAAAAGGAGCACTAAAACACCATATTCGAGAAATTCTTAAAATTGAAAACTTACACATACTAGGAGGGCATGGACAGTTTTTAACTAAATAAAAAATACTATTTGTTGATAACTTCCTCATTTATGAGTTTCAAATTAAAAGATTGAATGTGCGTACAAAATAATATGGGAAAACTTATGGGGGGCTTTTCAAAATAGATATATATGGCTGCTATCTTCTTCTTGCTCGAGTTTTAAGGTTACTTTTTCTGATCTCTTTATAATCTCTTTTAGGCAACAGGTTATGGGACATTCGACAAAATCATCATAAGATTTCCTGCAGCCTGGTGGCCAATCGATTGCCCAGGATTCCAATTCATTTGGTTGCAGAACGACAAAAATGCCTATCAGGTGAGAGAAATTAGTCATTCCAGACAGAATAACGAATAACCTATGTACGTATAGGTTATTGAAATAGCCTGACTTTCCACAAAAAAATTATCTGACTGAAATATTTTAAATATCTATAATACAGTGTAAAGGATTATTTCTTTAACTATAGAAGGGTATAAGTAAGGTTTTATAGATAAAATAAGTAATTTTAATGTATATTTTATTTATTAAGAAATCTCCCTCTTCTTATTAATATGTTTGTATAGTTTCACTTTATAACTGTAAATTTAATTCAAGGGATAAATTTGTAGAAGTAAATGAGTGTTTTTCGCATATTTGTGTGAATGTGTTCGGAAATATGTTTATGACAATATATTGAAGAAGTATCCATTCAATTTAATCAATTATTTGTTTTCACCCAATAAGTACAATTGGGAAAGAGTAATTCAATTAATATTTAAATAAATTATAATAGATTGGCATTTGCCACACCCAATGTAGGTTTGAGTCTCGCCAAGAGTGGATCGAACTTTATCGAAAAATAAAACTATATGTAGTTCCATGGGTATTTACAATAGTACTATAGAATAGAACAAGCTGTATATAGCCCCCACCCCTCCCTTTACGAACCTAAATGGTTACATATACAATAAAAAAAAACATCATACTAATTGAATACATAATTAGGAGAATATTTATATCATTTGTGTAAATAAAGTAAATAAATGAAGTTTTAAAGAATAAATAATGTTAGTTTGCAATTGTATTATTAGAAAAATTATATTTTTGTTTTTATTCGTTCTATTAATGTTTAATAATAGTAAGTAACGGAAAATAATTATTGACTTACTTCTACTATCATTAGTTGAAGGATTTTTTATCTGGGGAATAAAAATTTCTATCGGCGTGCAGAACTAGATTCATTGACTCAAACAATTTTAGATAAAGTCAAACTATTATAATAGTTAATTATTATTATTACTTATGGATCCACCATTTCAAGGATATCTGCAATTAATGAAGTCCAAAGAAACCCTTAAATTAGGGAATTATTGTTCAACAAGTGCTTCTATTTAATAAAATTAAGGGTCAATTATTTATGAAAGGTAGTTCTCATTATAATACCACTGAGTATTGAAATGGTGAAAAAAATGAGCTAAAACAAAAACACGCACATGCAGAGTTCTATGAGCAGAATAATAATAAAAAAAATATCCAACTGGGTTGGTTCTTTATTTCCTCAAAAGGTTTCGAAATAAGTCGGCTTGAGAAGTTAAATTAGCAACCCGACCCAAAAATTGTTTTCAATTTTTTTATTAACTAAAATTTTTTGGTAATCGGGATAAACAAAGAGGCCAAAACTGGCATCCATTTTGTGATCCCAACAAGAAGTAGTTCGGCTGTTTTCTAGTTCCTTTATTTCGTGACGTACCTTCTCCTCCCACTAAATATTTCTCAAGATGAAGGGATGGGGTAGAGCGATGCTATGATCACATATTAAGTAATGCTTTTAACATGCTTAACATATATTTTAACATTTTTTAGTGCAAGGGAACAGAATAAAAAATCTATCTGTCCCAGATCTGGGGACAGTTAGATTTTTTATTCTGTTCCCTTGCACTAAAAATTGTTAAAATTTACGTGGGAAAATACCACAAAAAAAATAATATTTATTAACATCTATTCTTTTCATTAGGGCGGGCATAACTGGGAGACAGAAATACTGTATTTCGCAAGAGAGAGATGGTCGCCATTCTCCCTGACTGGCCTGATCGTGGGCGAGCCTGCGCGTGAGATGGAAAGGACACCATTGGATGAGGTGCAGAGAGGGGTCATGCGACTCCTGAGGCGTTTCTTGGCCGCCAACTACACCATACCTGAACCAGTTGAGGTTGTCAGGTAGAGAGCCATTTCTCTTCGGACCTGGGGCCAAAGTAAATACATAAAGTAAATTCCCTATAACGGGACTCCTCACACGAACTCGTTATACATATTCTCCTAATTTACATAATATATTATTAAAAACAAAACTAATACATTCCATTACTTAAATGAAAATATGAAATGTAAAACTGTAAAAGAAAGCAAAAAACACATCTCCAATGCCATGCGTTAAGCAGTGAGAGCATGTTCCCCCACCATCAAATTCTCAAGACACTTCCCGATACCATACCAAGTAAAAACTTCATTTGAACATACCTGGTAATGTCAGCGTCTAGAAGAGTCCTTATATTAGTCAGATCCTTTCTTTAGAACAAATGGGATATTCCTTCAATTGACGCCTGGGTATGTAACAAAGTACAACTTTACAGCCAGTTTCAGATCTGAATGTCCGTCGTTCTCGGCTATAGCAGAAAAAGTTCCATCAAACAGGAGCTGTAAAAACATTAGTAAATTCCTGAGTAACACAATTTATGAATATTCGTATTTGGACATTCTATCTCATATAATCCTCTACATTTACAGAATATATTTTTTATCAACTAAAAAACCTGAGTTGAGTTCATTCCTATAAGCCATGAAAATGTTTTTTCACGCACTTGACACTTCAGGTAATCCTCCCCTTTGATTTTCGACTAAACAGTTACATGTCGAATTTAATAAAGAAAAAGTAAAAACTCTTACCTGAAGAGTGTTGAAACACACACACATACATTTTAATGACTATAATTTTTGGTAGGTAGTATCGGGAAAAATACTGAACAAATTTTAGAAAATTTCCCATGAGAACAACTTCTATTGCTACAAAAAAAAAAAAAAAAAAAAAAAACGAATTCCCTCGGATTTTGCTTTTAAGAAAATAAAGTCGTATACTGTCGGAAATAACATATTATTATAAGAGTTAATAAAAGTAGTGTAGCAGCTCAGTTGAAAAGGGGGTTAGACATTCCAGAAAGCACGACAAAACGTTGAATTCAAGAAGTAAATTTGGGGGGAGTCATTCCATTGATCAAAGAGATGTAAGTGAGTTTCCAAAACTGTAAAATAAAAAAAAATATTTCTGAAAATATTTAATGTGAGGAAATAATATTCAATAGCTACGAAACGCGTCTGTACGAAAATAGAAAAAGGCAGGGATCAAACTATATAAAGATGGGATTAATTTGATCTTATGTGCCAAAAGAACGAGATAGTGTCAATTAAAATTACTCCCCTCCCCCTTGCTTAGGATTACTATGCTCTTATGGTCAAAACGTAGAATACGAAAATGTAAATTACCATTACACCTCTCTCCTGCATGAAAATATAAAAACATTAATCTACAATGTTCAAAAGAAGAGTTTTTTTTTACCGTTGACATTATTATTAGGTGATTTTAGTTGGGGTTCGGTCAAGGAAAATCCAGATTTTTTTAAAAAAATGCAAATGAAATTTTAATTATATTAATTGACTAATTGTTAAAATTTTATTTTTATCTTCATTAACTTTTTACTAATAAATAGATATAAAATAACACTGAAATTGTTAACTTTGTTACTGGTCTCAGAAGATGTGGTTATCTAACTTGAAAGCTGCATAGTGAATAAAGATAAAACAAGTACGAGGTTGGTGTCCTCTTGCCCTCTGTATCCAAAGTAACTTAGCTCGCAATACAGAACAGGAATGTAAATGATAGTTTAAAATGTTTTATAAAATTAAAAAGTAATTCACAACATTTGAAACAACAATACCACTTTTTAATTTATGATTTTAGTTGTGATATTTAATCCCACGTTAAATGTTATACAAGGAATGCAAGGAAGCCAGAAAAAAAATCTTACTATCTCAGCCGATAATAAGGAGACTCTGGTTCGGGTCCCGGCTAAGGTAGTAAGATTTTTTTTTCTGGCTTCCTTGCATTTTTAGTATAATACAATTTAAAAAAAAATCAATTTGATAAATACTACTTGTACGAAGTAAATTTCAGAATATTTTTTGTATTAAATGTTGCTTGAATTGGCAAGCGGAGTTTAAATTATTTAAGCGTTCTACTAATGTTTTAGTACCTGTAATTACTATATTATTTACATTTGGTATTACTTATTCGCATAGAGAATGTTATTTAGAGAGAATATTTTACTACAAATATACTAATACATTTAATACTATTCTCTATTAATCTTTGAAGAATATTTATTATTAAGATACTTTACAGTAAATAATATTACAAGTGCTGTAAGATCAAAATAGTCATTTACCCTCATTAATGGAGATCTTCATGGAATAAGGAAAATCAAACACACATATAACGACATTTTAAATCGCTAATGGTTGCTACTAACCCTATTCCCTGACTAATATTCTGGTTTGGCCATTTAAAGAGTTAGCCTTAAAACAAAAATAGCCAATTTAAAATGATAAACCTCTTTTTAAGAGAAAAACAGGAGTATTTATTTTCTCATGTCAACATTTCAATATCTAAAGCAAGCTTTAGGACTAAAAGGAATACCAAATTAGACTCTGATGATAAATATTCTATTCTATTGTTGTTGGCCCTGAAGAAGGCTTGCAATGCAATACAAAACGTCCTCTTAACGAAATAAATAATCTCGATTTTCCAGGAATGATTACACGGTTATATTTAAAACGAGAAGAACATACCAGAGAAACCAGTAAAATAACCTGATACATAAATCAACAGTGCCTATGTTGAAAAAATTTCAAAAAGATACGCCAAGAGAATGTAGTTGCAACAGACAGGATTAAAGAAAGTTGAGTTTCGAGGTCGTCGCGTTTTGGTGAATTCAGAAAAGTGCATCTTGCTCTCGTGACTAATTTTTTGTTAGCCAACTATTGATAGCTACGAAAAATATATCTGTATGTGACACATTTTTTATTTTAAATATAAAATTATAAGTGTTAAAAACTTTGATGTAATTAACACTAGGAAAGAAGGAATAAAATCTAATAAGTTTTACAATATTTATGTTCTTTAATATTTATCAAAAATCTGCATATTATGGATGATATTTAAAAATGTAACTTCATGAGTTAAGCAGAAACTCTTAATTAAAAAAAAACAAAAACATATTTGCCATATAGTTATCTATAAGAAACTTAAATAAATACTCTTTTACTGAAATAAGAAATGGTTAAGGAAGTATTTACAGGAAGACGAATATTTAAAATCTTCTTAAAGCACAATAGATGTTAAATGTGATTTTTTTAAACCTATATTAAGAATATATTTAGAAATGAAATTTCCAGTATTAGGCAGGCCGTCTTATTTATAAAATATAGTTGCGAAATTCAGTATTTAGAGCTTCTATTAAATTTCTTTGGTTGAAATAATTTTAACTGAAATCAGAAAAGGTGGTAGACTTTTTGAGAACACTTTTTAACTCACAATGCCAGTTAAGAGTATTGATAAAGTATTCATGTTCAGACTGATTCTTCAAATGTAATTATTTTGCTCCCCCCTCTCCATTAGCACTTTTATTTTTTGGCACAATCACTTTTTTTAAAAAAGTTTTCTATATTTTTATATAGAAAATTTTCTAAATTTATTACTCCGCCAATTGAATTAGTGAGTTTGAATTTTATTAAAATTTTTTAATTAGTCTTATGGCATATTATGCAATTATATGTAAATAAGAAATGTAAGTTATCTTTATAATTGACATTTTTTGATAAATGAAATGAAAAGAATCAATAAATTATTTTATTCGCCATTTTTTGGCAATGCCACATTCATAATTATCTCACATAAAATGCAAAGTATCAATATGTGTAAAATATATTCGACATACACTCACGAAAACAGACTCATGGATTTTTTATAAAAATATAATGGTTCATTGAAATAAATAATATTTCAGTTTTATGTTTGAAAAAGAAAAAGGAAAAAGAAGAAATTTCTTGCTGAAACATGGGTCCTGCTGAGTTCAGTGTCCTGTTGAACTTGGCAAGGAGAAGATCTACAGGCGTTCCTGTGGATTAGGGCACTCAGCCTGTTCTAACTTGAAGGGAGTACCTCATTTTCTTACACACTCTTTATTTAGTGAGGAGATAGTCATTTTATCTCTTTTCTTATTAACAACTTTATTTTATAAAATTTCCATTTTCTTATATTTTGATAAGAATTTTTTTTTTTCCAACTTTGATTTTTATCTACAGAAATTGGAAGTAAATAATATATCCTCTTTGTTTAATATAAATAAAATTTTCTCTAAAAATATTTTGAATATTGATTTTTAGAGAATATATAGAATAAATCATTCTAACAGCTTTAGACCTTTCAAAGCTTCTTAACAGTTATGCCCTATAAATAAAGATGTATAATAGGAATGGCTATATTCTAATTAAAGTCAAATATATTTAAGCCTTGAGAAAATTAGTTTATGTAAATAATTCTGAAAATATGCCTGTGCAATTTACTACAAACAATTTTTTAAATTACACGAGAGAAGTCATCTCTAAATTTCAGCCGTCGAATTCTTCTGACAAGTAAAAAATTAAAGTAGTAATATATATAAGAATATTTGATGGACGATGAAAAATATCATATATAGAACTATAATCTCAATTTACTCAAGGGTGATTTTTACTCTTGAAAATAGGCTAAATGAATACTACTCATTATAGAGTTTTAATTTAGACATTTTTCTGGGAGTAATACTTGTAACGTTAACCTTGGGGGGGGGGGGGAGGGATGTTGACGTACATGAGGGTATTTTAAGCTCAAATTTTCAAAAATATATTAACTCAGCGAAGCAAATTTTGGCAACGTTCGGAGCTGTACTTGCCCTAAATTTTTGCTTGAAAAGGTAATTAAAAAAATAATCGTCTACTAATTTTCAAACATGTGGAATACAACCGAAATGAAAAAAAAAAAATCAAAGTTAACTTCTTACGCTCAAATTGCTACCCACCTATTATTGATGATAAAACTAATGGCCTTTCAATTGAAATAGAAAGTTGAAAAAATGTTGTCAACACTTTATGAAAAAAAAAAAAAATCCACTGTCTATACCATATTTGTATTTTTACTTCCCAGGCCATACTTATTGAATACATCTTTTACCAATAAACAAATATTTTCTTGGACGATAAATATTTTATACAATACAATAAATTCAAGGGAATAGAATTATTTATTGTGCAAGGGAAGTTAGTAATCTTTTTTTAATCCTACTACCTTTGTTCCCTTGTATTTATTGTATAAAACTAATGTGGTATTAAATACCACAACTAACACAGTATTTATATATTTTTTTATATTACACAATGTATTACAATATATATTAAAATTATGTTACAATTTATTGTAATATATATATATATTACACCTGCAAAGAACATTTTTTATACTCCCACTTAATATTTCAAGTAATCCCCNATATATATATATATATATATATATATATATATATATATATATATATATATATATATATATATATATATATATATATATATATATATATATATATATATATATATATATATATATATATATATATATATATATATATATATATATATAAAACGATTGAGCGTATAATTTGCTTACGCAAAACCTAAATAACCCCCAAATAATAGATAAAAATATTGTAACCCATTCAGAAACCATATCCAATATTTTGCCGAAAACTTTCATTTCTCTAAATGTCTTTAAATTCAAATTGCACTCGAGAATGCAAAAAAAAAAAAAAAAAAGAATCCGTTCTTTTAATTGTCAATATTCATCCTCTAAATGAACTTAAAACTAATTTTCCACGGAACGTGTGGCGGTATTGATGACTCAAATTGAGTCTCAGAGGTCACAGAGAAAAGGCTGGACATGGGAAAATTTAAAAAAAATTAGGAAGATCTCACCATTTAAATCTACCGAGGAAGGTAATCTATTTTCATATATTCAGGAGGCGAAAGGGCGCTCTCATCAGAGATAGATAGGATGATCCTAGACCACCGGTCATCATGGCGAAGTTTGTTCGGCAATCTGAGGGACGAGGTTGTCAGATCGAGAAGACTGAAGAGGGACCTGACAACCAGGCTGGAATTGGCTAGGAGGAGAATGATGCCCATCCCATTTACCTGAGCGAGAGTATGAGCCACACGAATTAGCGCCTCTGCTACTTGGCACGCCAGAAGAAGAAGAAAGGTAAGCTAAAATGTGTGTGGTTCTCTGGTGGCCGGGTCAAATGTCGACAGGATAACGACCCTCCTGTAGTGGTTATCAACATTCCGGAAGATCTGGATATGTTCAGATGACCATGGGCTGTCTGGTGACCTGAAGGTATTTATGGCAGTGGACTGGCGCGCATTGGGCGAATTTCCTTTCTCTACGTAAACTATAACCATGTAATATTTTCTATGTTAATTTTATTCATTCTTTCAGTAATTCTGTTTATTATTTTGTCATTTTTTTCTCCTAAGTAAGTTTTGTTTTTCTTCAGTAACTGTGTGTTATTTACTTCTCCATTATTTTATTATTGTTATTTTTATGTTTTATTCTTCGAGAAGTTTTACATTAATCGTTCTCTGTTAAAGTTTTATTTCAGTTCCGGTACCAATCCTGTCTTTCCTCCCCACCCATACCTCTTCAAAGTTATCCATAATGACTAATATACCAACATCCTGTCACGTCAATGCCCATTCCCTTTCTGCTCACATCGACGAATTTCAAGAATATTTCACTCGGAACTTTTTCCATGTTATTTCTGTTTGTGAAACCTGGCTTAAACCCTTTATTCCCTCTTCAGCCATATCCCTCCCTGATCATGCAATGTTCCGCCACGACCTCGCTGACCGAACAGGTGGTGGGTTTGGACTTTATGTACACAGGAGTATGAAAGTTCGTATTCTAGCTACCTCCTCCTCTCCAATTCCTCATGTAGAATTCCTTTTTACTGAAATCTATCTTGAAACTCCCTCCTTTATGCTGTGGTTTACCGTCCTCCTAATGCTCCTTTTGATAGATTGATAGAGAAAACCCTATATGATTTTGTTCCCTTTTATCCTAATATAATTATCTCTGACGATTTCAATTCCAACTTTCTTTCCCATTCTCCCAACAAGTTGTATCTTGAGAATATTTTCAACTCCCTTAACCTTTTCATTGTTCGCCTTTGAACCCACCACCACAAACGAACTCTTGACACTTTGTCAAGTTCGAGACACAAAGTAAATAACAAGAGTCGATAAATAGCTAGACAATGTCAACTCCTTTGAGCATAAGACGATGCATTCGTCTTTCTCGTGGATTAGGCTCTCGCTAGTGTGTTGGGAGTTTAATAAGTTATCTGGCTCGTTCCGGTAGTGAAAGTTGGGCTGGACTTATAAATAATACTCACATAATAACCTTTTATCTTTTTCACAACATTCTATCAAATTTATTTCTCAGCACGATTTAATCCTCATATCCTATAACATGTATACTCCCGTCTGCTTTCTAAACTTAAACACCTTTCTTTCTCCAACAATTCCCTTCTTTGGTATCATTCATTTCTGTCAGATTCCAAGTAGTTTCTATCCCCTAAGCACCTTTAACTTCCCCTCTTCCTATTACTCCTGGTAGTCCCGCACGGCTCTAGCATCTCTGCCACCCTATTCTCTGCCTATATTAATGACCTCAACCTTTCCATTAGACACTGTCCCTATCACATTTAAGCAGATAATACCCAAATTTACCTGTCCTTCCCTCCATAAGAATTACATCCAAAAAATCCAAGAAGACCCAAAATCAATATGTTCCTGGCCTTAGACAAACAAGCTTTCTCTGAATGTCAAAAAATCTCAGGCTATTTTTTTGGGGTCTAGAACTTTGCTTACATCACTTCCTACTATTCCTTTCCTCACTATTAATCATTAATTCTTTCATTCCTCAGTCAAAAACCTTGGCATTATCCTTTTCATGGAAACCTCATATTTCACAGATTTTCCTGTTTCTCCGCTCTCCAACAATTTCGCCGCTCTAGTCATCTCCTTCCTCGTAAAACCCGTAGTCTCCTTCTATACTCACTCATATTTCCCCATTTAGACTATGGTTGCGCTGTTTATGGCGGCCTCACCGGAGAACTAGAGGACAAGCTTAAGCTTCTGCTAAACTGTTTCATCAGGGTTGTCTTTAGTTCTCCGAGGAGCGCCCACGTTACAGAGCTGTACTCGGAGTCGGAATGTGGGTTATACCCATCTTACCGTAGGCAATATTTCCTTGGTTCTCTCCTCTATCAAGTCATATTTTCTCATACTATACTAGTAAATATTATCATAGTTATGTTCAAAATATTTTATATTATTAGCCTATTCTTTATTTATACTTATTTTTATTGTTGCAACTAGGTCAGAATCAGCTATATTGCTAGCTGTGTCTTTCTTGTTATTCAAGGGGACTTATGTCACAGAATAAAATTCATTTTTCTTTCTTTCTTAAATGCAGGGATACATATTTTGAACTATTCAAAACTTTTTAAGTGCAATATACTTATGTATGGGCACCACCACTGACCTAAGGAATTGTCTTCTTTCTTTAGTAAGTATGTCTACCAATTAACTCTGCTTCTTACTTCATTCATGCAATACTCATTAAAAAGTTAACTTAAAATAATGTTTTAGACTCGCGATCAGTTTTACTTAACTATTTTTAATAATAAATAGCTGAAAATTGTCTTTTCCCAGTCCTTTATCTTATTCCTCAATAACTTATGTTCTCACAAGAGCATTCTTCTCTAATCCATTTTTTTCATTTGAGGACTACATGAAGTTATTTGTGCATATAGTTTGTTTGTTCTTTAATATAGTATTTTTCTCTAATCTCTCCAAACCACTTGAGGAACTAACTTAATACAAATGTCACAGTTCCTGGAAAACAACCAGCTCATCGAACCTTTACAGTCTGGCTTCCGACCTGGATTTTCCACTCAGTCCGCTCTAGTGAAGATCACTACTGATATTCAACGTGCGATGGAAGAGCAAAAAGTCACAATCCTCATCTTATTGGACTTTTCTAAAACTTTTGATACAGTCGGTCACTCTATACTCCTTTCCAAACTTGAAAAGCTATCCTTCTCCAGCAGTTCCCAACGCTCTCAAGTTATTTCCATTCCAGAAAAACCTATCTCATCTTCCCTTCCTACTCTTGCAGGAGTCTCTCAGGGCTCTATTCTGTCTTCTACCATTTTCTGTTCCTTCATTAATGACCTCCCAGCCGCTATCCAGTATTGTTCTTACCATCTTTATGCCGACGATTTCCAACTTTAGCTTTCCTTTCCCCCTTCGGAACTGAGGGCGGCTGTGAATTTGATCCAAAACAAGCTTGACAAAGTCAATAGCTGGGCTGTTCGAAACAGATTATGTTTGAATGGGGCAGAGTCAAAGGGAATTGTATTAGGTTCCGTTCCCGAATTAAGCTCCTGTCCTACCCTACCTAATTTTACCATTAATAATACTCCTATTTACTTCTCTTCCTCAGTTAGAAACCTCGGTGTAATCTTTGACTAGAACCTCTCCTGGAAGCTTCACGTTTCCCAAATATCCCGGCGCTGTTGCGTCTCTCTGACAATTCTTTTTCTACCCAGATCCGTGCGCCAACTCCTTGTTTCTTCACCTATTCTCCCCCACTTTGATTGTTATTGTGTGGTATATGGCGGCATCTTGGGTGGGCTTGATGATAGACTAAAGCATCTCATAAACTGTTGCGTTAGGTTTGTCTTCGGCTCACCTAGGAATTCCCGGGTCACCGGCCTGTATACAGATCTTTTTTTTGTTGTTGTTGTGTTAGACTCCCTTGCAACCACTTAGGGTCATTGGAGGGAGGGGCTATCTACAGGTTGCAACCCCATTTTAAACAAGCATGACTCAGGACAAGCTTCTATTTATAAATAAAAGATTGACCTGGGCGGGATTAGAACCCGCGGCGTCAGGGTTGCGAGAGCCGTACGGATCCCCTGAGCTAGCCTGTCGCCCCTGTATACGGATTTAAAGTGGTTGTTTCCTTCCTACCGCAGACTTTACTTCCTTGGTTCCTTCCTTTATAATACTGTCTCCACGCATTCCCCTTCTTAAATTTAAGAACTCCTTACCTTCACCTGCTCAGTCTGTTCATGCCACACTAGATCCCGTGCCTCTGATCTCTAAACTGCCTCTCATAGAACTGCTTCATTTCACCGCTCTTTCCTAGCTCTGGCAGCTAGCCCTACCCTCAAATATTCGACGTGCTCCTTCTCTTTGTATTTTCAAATCCCTCCTTTTTCAGCACTTCTGTCCATACAAACTGAATCTTCCCAACTGTGAATTTTGCTTATTATTGATTGAACGAATTTTATGCGCTTGTGAAATGTATGTAAAATAATGGAATTAGTGGGAGTAAAGTGTGATTTGGTGTTCTCTTTAAATAGGTACTTCACATTGAATTTTTTTTCCTGTTATAAGCTAACTGTCTTCTTTTTTTTTTTCTTTCTCTTTACCCAGTCATATTGTTAGGACTCATCAGCCTCGAGGAAATGTTATTTTTGTTTAAGTATTTGTTTACTTTTTACCACTTATTTTTAAAAATAATTTTTAATTGTTTTATTTGTTTATATTAATGTATATTTTTTGAACCAGAAATAGCCTTTCATAAAATTCATTTAATGTTATTCAAGGGGACTCTGTTAGTCCGAGAATTAAGTTTATTTTTTTTTCTTTCTTTCTTTCTCCAGCATAATACTCGATGGCCAAAGAACCTACAATCATGTCAATTATAAATCTAGGCTAGTGTTCATTTAACCATAAAGTCTTTTATAGTTTCTGTTGTTGGTTTTACAAAATATCTTTCAACTAAGAAAAAAAAAAAAAAAAA
>KZ806894.1:1072731-1091791 GCA_000696205.2 Oncopeltus fasciatus | reverse complement strand
CTAATAATGTCCGGTGTATAAAAACATGGCAACTATATACCACCTGGATTTTAAAAATCTCTCTTTTACAACTCTCATTCTCTTTTCAGCCCTGAAGAAGCCATCATGTGATGTGCGAAAGCTCGGCAAACAACACCAATTTGACATGGTCCAACCCGGAAGAAGAAACGGTAAATACTTCTGACAACCGTCGAAGCCTACGTGAACAGTTGTATGAATGTTTATTTTAATGCTTAATGTTCGTTTTGTTTCAAAGAAATCAAAATGGAGCCCTCCTGATTGAGGGTTAAAATTGTATAAATGAAATTTTGTATTTCAGGTAAACCCCACTCTTATTCAGCTATTTAATTTAAATTAAGATTCATTATTAATTTATATATAAATAACTAATAAATTTAACTAAGATTAATTACACATCAAGTATTGGATTTTATCTTTATCTCTGGTTTAAAGATGCAATTAAAATAAATAATTTCCAAATGTTTATTTCAACGCTACGACATTCTGAAAAAGCTTCTATTTCATCATTTAAAATTTACATAAAATTTATTGTTTGAATTAAAAGAATATTTACCTTAAATTCAAAGTTCATTAAAATTAATTAATATATTATTATCAATATAATTTCACATGAAATATAATTTCATCGTGAATGTCAGAGTTCAACATTTCTGTGATTTTATTTGATTGTAATACTTATAGTACATGATAAAAGTGTATCTTTTAACTAATACTACTAACACAAGAACAGAGAGAATTATCCATTCTTATTAATGAGATAATATGAATGGAGTGTTTTTACAGAAATTGTATAATTATTAAACAGGTTTATACTATTATTAAACAGAATACTGTAAGGTAATTTTGAAAGTTAAAAAACATTTAGACATGATATAGCCATTAATTTCAATGGCCAAATCACATTTGAGTGAAATTTCAAAATATTTTGTCTAATACATGAAGTATGTATGCTTCAACCTGACTGATTTGTATGATTTGAATGTAATGTTAGCACCTTACTGAAGGCTTATTTAATTGTGGAAGTAGAAATATAGAAATTGTTAAAAAGTTTTTTTATGGTATGTATGAGGAACCCATTAGAGAGAAGGATGTCTGTCAAACTTTTGAGATTTTTGTTGCGGAATGTTTCTCAGAGAGTGTTAGTGATCTGTAGATGGAATTATTTTATTATTTAGCTATGTTTGTTTTTTGTTGATGGGAGTGAGATGAGTTAGAAAATAGTATTCAGGAAAATGTAGATTGCTTTCAAAATTAACTATAGATTAAATTAGTAGCCTTAAGTTAAGAGTAGAGGCTCTAGAGAGCCGACTGACCCAGCCACATGATGACTCAAACGACAGCGTGAAGATTACCCTCCTTGAAGTCTCCAGAGAAGAGGACTCCAGTCCCCAGTATTGAAGACATAGTGAAGAGAGTCTTGGAGGCAATTAAAAAGTGTAAGGGAGAAATACGTTACTGGAACTCCAAGAAGCAAGTGTAATGCACTTCCTCGAGGAAGAATGATTAAACACTACGACATCTAAGGAGAGAAAAGGTTTTCAACCTATGGATTTAGTATAGCTGTACAATTCACGAATGCGTCGAGGATACTCCCCAAACTCCAGAGTTCATGGGAAGGCCCATATGATGTAATGATCGGGATAAAAGACGTTATCTACAGAATTCAGAAGCAGCCGAAAGGTGAACCAAGGATTTGAAGGCCATTTCAATCGATTAGCCCTGTTTAAGGGAGATCATGGACCAGCAGATTACCAGGAGGTTAGGGGTCTGACAAAAAAATAAACCGGCCGTAAGAGATATTTTGCACAACCCTGACTGATAGGGCAATTCCCCGTTGTAGGACCATCTACAAGAACGTCTTCTCTCAGAAGGACTATGCTTTGGCACATTGTGTGACCAAGGACACGGGGTGTGAACAGAAGAATTGTGTCGGTCAATAGTTCGGGTGTTCAGAAGGAAGTTTGGTGGTGTTGAGGGACTGGAGGATGAGTGACCACACCTGGGCAGGATACTGGGTGGACATAATCTGTTATACCTGGTGACCAAGGGTTCTTAACATCAGAAGCCTTCGTATGAAGACCTGCCTAGGAGCCTCCTTGATCTACGGACGAAGATTCGTTATTTGGACGTTAACAAGCTTGCAATTCCTAGGACTGCGGATATGACAGCTTGGACTAGATTGGATAGCAAAGCAAGTGTACACCACACGATGAGGTATTGGCTAACACGATGATAACTATTATCAGCTTCATCAACCTATGAGAAGCTAATTCGACAGTAGTGAGAACTTATGCCATCTATATACTTCTCCAGCAGCTATAACCCGTGGACAGGCCAGTCTTGAGGAGGGGGTAGTTTTAATGCCCATACAAATTTCCGCTATTTGATAAACAAATTGTGAAAGTGATCAATATATTTTTTGCGATAATTCTTAATACTTCAGTGATAAGGTGTTATGTTTATCACTGAAAAGTAACTGTAAGTAATTGTTGTTATTTTTAATTGTATAATAGATATATGTGCAGCAGTTAAATATTGTTAACTAGCGGTAAGCATTTGTACTTAATAATAAATTAGAGATATTGTATTTGTATAAGAAGTTATTTTATTCACCCGTACCCCATAAAATAGAAAAACGCTTAATATTTCATTATTGAATGTCTTCACTACTCCAATGCTAGATCACAACTACTGAAGCATGGGTTTTTGAAGTCAGTTAAAAATAACAAAGAATTCAGAGAAATAAAATTATAATGATATCAATTATCATTATTTACCACAGTTTATCAGGTATGATGATAGATTTTTATTATTTATTTGTATATTTAACTGTACTCTATAATATAACTTATAACTCTTATAAGATCTATCCAATAGCCCTAAACATTGATCAAAAAGTTTGTGGCAGTCGAGTTTCAGCCATTATTAAAATAAATGAAACAAAAGCAATTGTGCATTATTTCATTTATTAATCAAACGTATTTCTTTCTCCAACCTATGCTAACCCAAAGACGGCT
The DNA here is from genome assembly GCA_000696205.2 of Oncopeltus fasciatus. Taxonomy (NCBI): domain Eukaryota; kingdom Metazoa; phylum Arthropoda; class Insecta; order Hemiptera; family Lygaeidae; genus Oncopeltus; species Oncopeltus fasciatus. Next base: position 1,088,753 of record KZ806894.1, on the reverse strand, counting down.
AGGAATGTAAATATAAACATTAACTTTCAATTATAAACCAATCGACTGGAGGTCGCCAACAATAGCCAAATAATTTTGGTGATTTCATTTTCATCATTTTTTCATTACTTCTTTCTTTTTCAATAATTATATTAATTATTGTTATTGAATTGACTTATTATTGTTATTGACTTGGCTCGCCTGAACTCCTTTCCCTAAACAACTTGGAATGCTCTATTCTAAACTTAAGCTCTTAATTGTGAGCTGATAATGTATGTATCATTGAAAGGCCTAGGAAATAAATAATTGTTGAAAGAGTAGGCTGGTCCACCATTTCTTACAGAGATTTTAAACATATTCATATAAATCACTCCAATAAATATTTTGGTTAAGAAGAAAGCTCCTGGTTAAACCTCATCACATCCATAATTCTACTAAAACTATATATAGCTGCTTTAATGGAAAATAAATTAATTTACAGGAGATATTCAAGAGTTCTTATTTTTAATTTTCTTCCCAAGCCTTTTCTTCTTATATGCTTACTTAAGGAGGTAATAAAACATTAGAAGAGTTTGAGAGACAAACTTACAATAACAAAATTATTCAACAGAACAATCGACACTGAAATTCTCCATTCTTATGATTGAAATTATATGAATAGAGCTTCTTTACAGAAATTGTGAAAGAAATATAGAATTTTATTTATTATTTATTTTGATACTATAAAGAATATAGATATTATTCTGTTATGCTAAGTTATAATTTTGAAAGTTTAAATATATTTCTTGTAAGATGTAATGCAGTCGTTAATACTTTTTTCCTCGGAGAGCCTTTTGAAATGAAGATCACTGGTATCTAAAAAAAATTTTTTTTTAAATGTGGACCATTTTCATAATTTTCATAATTATTAATACAAATTATGTCATTACTAATAGTATAACTTATGAGACTAAATAGTACTAAATAAATAAATAGAATTATGAAAGAATATAACTCATTACAAAAGGATAAAATCTGTAATTGAACATTCTAAAAAATGGAAGGAAATTAATCTAAAATTTAGATTAATTAAAAAAAGAATAACTATTTAGTTGAATGATTTAAAAAAAATAAATTAATAAACAATTCGCGTTAATTATCTTCAGTTTTTTATTTTTCAAAATAAGCAAGGAATTTATCAATATTCACAGTAATAGACATGAAACAATTTCAATATTTACAATAATAAATGTCAAAAAATTTTAATATTGACAATAACATACTTGAAATAATTTTAATTCCAATCCTATATACTTTGGTGGTTCGTTGACCGTTGAGTGTTATACTGGAGAAATAAGTCAGAGTTTCGGGCAGGATGAGAAAAATAAAACGCTCAAAAATTATTGGGTAATTATTTTATTATTGCCCAGGGTTTTGCATACTCTGTTACATTGGTCAGGCATATACCAATCTTAACCATTTCTGGACGGAAGTTTATTGTACCTTCGTAGACATATTTTAATCACCACACTGGTAGGAGTAAGTTGAACCAAGACTCACATGTCTTGTACAATTGAGAGTCGTCATTCTTCTCAACTCTCAATTGTACAAGTGGTGCAATTCAAGCCAGCGGCCAACTTGCTTGTTTGCAGAATCTTCCAACGTAGGCATAATCCTTTCCTTGAAAAGATAATAAGATGGGCCAACGCTCGCTCGGTTTTATTTTTATAGAATTAAAGAGTCACCAGACTGCAGAATTAAAGTTGTTTATTTTCTTTAAGTTGCCGTCAATACATCTGTTTATTTCAATCTTGAAATACTACGAACATCAGGAGTACTACAGAAAGCATTTGCAGTGAACAGAAGGGCCGATAACAGTTTTGACTTTCTAACCTAAACAGTCCAAGAATATACAATAAATACATTTTATGTTAACTGATGATACAACAAGTATTTTAATATTTATTTCAAAAATATATTTAAATCTAGAATACTGTTTATATAAATATTTAAATCTGGACTTTACAATTTCAGATAGAAAAATAGATTTCAAATAACTTGATATATAACTCGATAATGAACATTGTCATTTATTTATTTATTTTGTTGTTACATTTTGGAAATAAGTTTAGATTTTGTAATTGCTCACAATGTTATTCAATGGCTGTGAGTGTCTCTGACATGAGGGAGAGAACGGCCAGTGCCGCAACTCCGAAAACAGAAAAAAAAAGTCGATTAAATAAATAGATTGGATGGATGCGTGAGTGCGTGGATGGATGGATGGGTGGTTGGATGGGTGGATGACTGGATGACTGGATGGCTGTATGGGTAGGTGGATGGATGGGTGGGTGGATAGGTGGATGGATAGTNTATATATATATATATATGTTCAACTGGGTTCTCTTGTTACAGAAGATCAAGGGGCCATCTCCGCTTAAGTCGCCGTGTAGGATTATCGGGATAGGTTTGGGAGGATTGTTCATTGGCTAAGGGATTAGGATGTTGTTTGAGGCGGGAATGGAATTTGGAGAAACGATTGGGAATTAAGTCGTTGACGAGGTCGATATTGAGGTCATTGTAAAGAGTAGAGTTGGATACATAGAAGGGACCATTAACAATGGTTCTGAGGACTTTGGGCTGGAAGGATTAGATGCGTTGGATGTTGGAAGGTTTGGCGATGCACCAGAATGAACATTAAACCTTAATTAGTTAGGGCTACAAAAATGTATGTTCTATGCATGTTCCCTGTTCAACATTCCTCTTCTATAATCTTTAAAGGAATCGATACCACAACTCACTATAGTGGTGAATAAAATATGTTATAAATTTAAATCTTTACTTATCAATAAGTAAACGAGAAATTATCATTACTTGTTTGTACTAACTTTGATGCACTCCTTTGTATGCTAGAGTTACATGAAAAGATAAATATGATAAATTAATAGCTCAGCTAAAACCCCAGTTTTTTGTTTGAGTTTTCCTTTAAAGCACGAATTCCACTTCTATATATTTTTTAAAAATTTCCGTATGGATGAAAACTTCTAAAATTGATATTTATAATAATTTTATAAAAGCTCATATTATTTAAGTAGACTAAAAATGAAACTTCCCACTATTTTTCATTCCGGATAATCCAGAACCGACTTTAAGGAGCATGCTTTTTCATCCATAAAATATATTTGATTATTTAAATATTTTATGCATTTTTCGTTTCGCTAAAATAAATATTAGGCCTGTTCACACTTGATGTACTCATTCACTCTAAACTCTAAACTAAACGTTGGCAGATAATCTTTTTAAAAAAATACACTTTTGTTAAATTTGTATTTTTTTGGATCTACCTTGACCGAACCCCAACTAAAATCATCTAATAATTCACTCTAAACTTTCAGCGATACTAAACAGTAGTGACAAAGAAGCAAGGGATATTTCTCTGTTTCCACTCCTCTGAATTTAAATGGATGATATTGAAAAGTAACTTACTTTCACAAGTTCAATTTTAAATGAGAGAGGGGGAAGATGTTCCTCTCTATCTAATTATTATCCAAATGTTCACATGCGTTAGTAAACAATATGAAGGCTGTTCTTTGTTTATTGATGTAAAATATTTCTGAGCATCGATTAGTATACGTCGGACATATGACGGAGCTGCATAAGCGATGTTTTATTAGTCAGTTTTGGATTTATTTGTTATAAGTAGTGAGTTCACAGAGTAAAAAAAATTCTAAAAATGAAAATAATGATAATTAAATGTAGTAATTAAATTAATAATAAACTAATAATATATGAAAAATTAATCAAATATATTGTTGTATGACCTTCAATATATAAATAATAAAGAAAACCTCTTGCCTATATCGCTCACCCAAGAAGAAAAACAATGATTTTAAAATCATATAACACATTAGGAATATTAAAAATTTAATGTTGTTTCAAAGAGTAGTTAGTTATAAAAATTTAAAATTAGCCAATCTTAAAATTATTTAAATTTCCGTAAAGCAGGCATTTTTACTCACCTCGCGAAGCATTTTTTTTACAAAACCAAGGAGTCAAGCTTCCAGAATAAAACCCTTGCTTTCGGAAACCCTATGCAGTAAAAAATTGCTGCATATTGTTCTATAATAATTTACTTTCTTATTTATTATTGTTTATTATTCTTGTTATCTTAATTATTAAAATACAATTTTAAAAAGTAAACAAAGATAAACAAAATATGTTAAGAGTTTTTTTCGCATATTTTTAATTAATTTTTGTTTGAAGTTCAACTTTTTTTCCTCAACCCGCAATTGATAAATTATACTTAATGGAAATGGCACTTTTGAAACAATTTTGAAGGGGTTTTGATAAGAGGGTATGTGTAAATTAAATGATTTATTCAAATAGCAGGTTTTGCAGTTATTTATTTAATTTTTTTTTGTTGATGAGTATCATGGAGTTTTTCGGACTGGGGGTTTATAATTGTGTTGACTCCACGGTATAAAGGTCTTAAACGAAATCAAAGAGAATCTAGCTATAGTGGTTATTAATATGCAGATTTTTCCATTTTTTTAAATATTATTTATTTATACATATATTTACTCTGATTCTACCAACTCCACACCAAATATATTAATCATTAAACTTTGTGTGTGTGTGTGTGTAAAAGCGCAATATGACATTGTATTAATAACGTTTATCTTTAACTTAATTATTCAGTTGGAATTCCGATCTCTGACGTTGAGGTATGGCTTGTTGAGGCTAGATTACACGGTTTAGAGAAAAAAAAAGAAGATTTTTCTTTGCCTTGAATAAAGATAAACGAGGTGAAAAAGTCTACGGTGATAGGATAGGAAAAATAAAATGTTACAGAAATTTTTTGAAAATAATGACAATAGAATATATTTAAGAATAAGAAATCACAAGGAGTACGCAGCGACAGTTGTAGAAAATAAATGTGCAGAGACTTAAGAAGATAAAAACTCGATAACCTGCATGCAAACTCCAGCTCCATCATTTTTAGTGTGTTTGTTGAGATTGTGTGTAGTGGGAATATTACAGTACGCACTTTTAAAATTACTTCACGATGAACCTAAAACTATACAAGTAATTTAATGCACAACACTTTATAAATATATATATATATATATATACATATAACTCTTGGATGAGTAATTTATAAAAGAAAAGGTTAAGACAGTTATTGGATCTAGTGATAAAGGCCGAGGAATATGATAACAAAATTATACAACTTAAGCAAAAATCAAATGAAGAGAGCAAAAGTACAGATGAACAATAAGTGAACATGTGATATACCTCAATATGAGCTGATGAATGCGTATGAGGGCACCAGTATAATAGCAAATATAATCCTGCTGATTATCGCTTATTTTAAGAAAAATCGAAGCGTAAAAAATCATGAAGTAATATAAATTTGAAGATCATAAGAATCTTTACCATTATTTATTAAATAAACATGCTGCACTACACTTATACTTTGCCGAAAATTGTACAGGGAGAAGAAGAGGAAGGCATAGAAAGAAATGGAATAATGATTATAACAAATCTCTGAATTACCATTTAATAGGGAATGTTTTTTCTAAAACTTCAAGTGTTCAAGGAAAATATCTTAGCTTAATTTTAGTTGTGTCTAAATATCTGGTGCTCAAAATTTACGCCATGTCATTTATTATTAAATTACATTCATTTTTTAAAATTCTATTCCCTTCCACTTCTTGTATAAAATGAACTTGGGATTAAATACAACAACTAAAATCAGTATTAAAAAAAATAAATGTTAGCTTCTTTGAGCATAAAACGATATATTCGTCTAGCTCGGGGGTTTAGACTCGGAGTAAAGTGCGGGGAGAAGAAAAAGTCATCTGGGAAGCCTCGGTAGTGTAATGGATAAGGATGACTCTCATACCTTATATTCTCCGTCTTCATTGGTTTCTGTACATCTCCCGTTGGCGAGCGCTTTCGGCCTTCGGATAAGGATAACTGCTAAAAAGGAAGTCAGAAGAAATTTCTCCTGAAAACAGGAGTATTTTTTTATTCCATTCACTTGCAATTCTCGTATATAATTAACGTGGGATTAAATACCACTACTAAAATCAGTATTTAAAGAAAAAAAAAAAAAAAAAAGAAATATAGGAAAAAATCGAGAGTCTAACATATTGCCGATAATGTTAGCTCCTTCGAGCATAAGACGATATATTCGTATTACTCGGGGGTTTAGACTCGGAGTAAAGTGCGGAGAGTAGAAGAAATTATCTGGCTAGCCTCGATGGCTCAGCATAACTGCCTGGAAAGCAGGAGACCCGGGTTCGAGTCCCGGCTGAGGTAGTAATATTTTTTAATTCTATTTCTTTGAATTTATTGTAATTTATTAGTTCTTACTTAAATTCAGATCACGTCAAGGGTAAATTCATTATTAAAGATATAAAAATCTGACTAAGAATGAGAGGAAAATTTTAAAAATGACTTATAAGAATAAAAATGAAATAAAACACCAAAAATCAAGGAAAAATCATAAACTAGAATAGAATTATGAAATAAAGTAATAAAGTTAGGGTTATATAGAAGGTTAAGATTTGTGAGTCATGTGACGATTCTTTTGAAATCGTAATTTATCCGAAGTATGAAGATACTTTCGAATTGAAATAAAATTCGTGCGCAAAGCAATTAAATTAAAGATTTAAAAATTAGAATAAAATAAATTAGAATGAGGCACATTAGTCAGTGCTAATCCGGCTAGGTTTTGACCAGCATGTAGATAAAGCCTCTGGAACAAGGGATTCTTAGGCTGATCCAACTGCAGAGCAGTAGAGATTATGATGGGAGATAAGAAGCTGAAAAGACTGAGATATGAGAGCCTGAAGTTCCCTTATCTGCACGAGATAGAGAACAGATCGGATTAAAAGTTAATGAGAGTTCATGAAGTTAGACTAGAATGCTAGGAAGAAATCCATTGATAAGAACACTAGCTGGTCTCGATAACTTTTCATAGGAACGTAGAAAGCTCTAAGGACTTGGAGGATTTCATTCAGACTTAAGACAAATAATTATAATAAATAAATATAATTACTTTCTTCACTTAAGAACTTAAGTATTTGATACACAACCCTTTGTGCTCAATGGTTCAAAGGGTCTGACGTTTGCGTCTATTGTTGCATGTCAGGCTTTATTTGAGAAATAAAAACCTGCCCTCAACCATAGGTGTAATTGTAATTATTATTGAAAGAAACTTATTTTAGCTTTCAGAAAGCTGTTCAAATGGAGTTTCTTTGACCGTAGACATTATTATTAGATTTTTTTGTTGGGATTCGGTCAAAGTAGATCCAAAAAATACAATTTAAAAAATTCACATCTTACTCGTTATTTTTTAATTTCAATGTGAAACCTGATGAATATTTGCTTATGAACTGTCTATGCCATATTATTCCCCATACATGTAGCGCATTTCTTCTAATTATAAAGTAATCTTAATTAATCTATTTAGTTGAGTTTCATTAAAATTCTTGAATCAGAACTAAACATTAAGCCCGCTAATTCCTATTATTTATATTAAATTATTGTACTCCCACTTAAAATTTTAGGTAACCCCTCACAAACATTCCTCCGATTTTCCTATAACAATATAAGCAATAATTGCCAATAACATATTTTTTTATCACATAGTAATTTGTAAATTACTATGCTATTTATTTAATCAAACACTGATTGTTTTTATTGGTACAGAATACACATAAAAATAACAATAAATTTAACAGTTTCGATGGCTTTGATAAAAATAAAATAAATTCTATTGAATGCAACGAATGCCGAAAAATATAAATGGGAGAATCACAAATAGTAATGAAAAATTAATTAAAGAACACGTGTGTAAAACCTCTTTTTTTTCTTTTTTTTTTTTACTGTGTTAGCCTCCCTTGCAACCACTTAGGGTCATTGGAGGGAGGGGCAATCTACAGGTTGCCACCCTATTTTAAACACCCATGGCCCAGGACAACCTTCCATATTATAAATAAAAGATTGACCTGGGCGGGAATTGAACCCGCGGCGTCAGGATTGCGAGACACTTACGGATCCCCTGAGCTATCCCGGCGCCCCTTGTGTAAAAACTTAACTTCGATATCTAAATTTATTTATAATACAATTATAAATATAAGTATACATTTTTAATGGACCACGTTTTTAGCTTCTCCAATGAAGAATAGGTGAAGATCCGTTGCAAATTTTCAAAAGACGCCTTAAAGTACAAATCGGAATAGCTTGATTCTCCTTTGGGAAATCTGCTAATAGAAAAGGGGATTTCTCTGGAGAATATATAATACTGTTAAGAAAGACGTTTTTTTTTTTATTAAAAGTTATAAGAGGGAGCTTTAGAAAACTGCAGAAATAGTTTCTGACACATTCAGAATGACGATAGCCTTACAAAACACATTTTTAACATTATTACAAAAAACAAAGGAAATACAAATTGGATAAAGGAAACTTTGAAAAATTTTAAGGTATTAGGAATAAAAGAAAAGAGGAAATTCAAGAAAGAAAAAACTTAGAAGCATAGAAAAATATTACCGAAACTTACAAGAAAAAAGTATATAATTGCGATATTGCCAAGCTCTTCTGAAGGGCTATGTGATATATATATCTTCTTCATTATATCTTAAATATAATCGATAAAATCTGTGGCACCATTGAAAATAGTTTGATTTATTTAAGAGAAATCTACGCTAAAATTATCCAAAAGACTTCCACGTTATATTGACGTCACGAAATGGGTAACAAATAGAGAGTTATTGACCGTAGATATTATTATTAGTAAATATTTTTTTGGTTTGGGTTCGGTCAAGGTTGATCCAAAAAGTACAATTTTAAAAAATGTGTAATTTTCAATTATCTGCCGACGTTTCGGCTTACACTGTAAGCCTCCTTCAGGCCTGTTGAAATACCATATCAACTGCAGCGTAAAAACAATAACAAATCTGTGGAAAATTCACCACACCCACGTCCTAAGGCTAAAGGGGATGTCGTTTTCATCTGGATGACATTTTCATGAATTGTCGGCAGGTAATTAGAAAATACACAATTTTTCAAATCATCCCGGCCACCCTCCCCGATGCCTCAAGAAGAGGTGGCCAAGGGACCTCCTACTCCAGCCAGTTTAGCTACAATATAAAGGGAGTGAATGCACTGTCATTCTTCTCCCCCTCTCACTCCCTCCTTGACTCCCTGCCTAGTATCCTAGGATAAGGAGAAGATGGGTGCCAGATAGTCTGTCGCGGGTTAACCTGGGCTCCTCTCTGGGTTACGTCCCGGGATAGACGAGCAAGGACAACAATGAACCCCATCAAAAATTATAATGTATAGAATAATGGACAGAATGGTTTTTTTTTTATTAATAAAGAGTTTTTTTCAAATCGTATTTTTTGGATCAATCTTGACCGAACCCCAACGAAAATACATTTATTTTAGTAATACAGTATAAAAGAGACTATCTTATACTAGTCTACCCTAATCTAGTCTTTCTTGTGATGCCTGATTATTCAAAGATTAAATAATTTATAATTTGTTATTATACCTACGAAGTAAAAATAAACAATGAAAGAAAAGTATACTCTTATTATATTGAGACTTTTTATAAAAAAATTAATAAATTAAAATACGTTCTTAATGTTAATATCTCTACTATCATACTAAAGATTGATTGATAATTTTGGAAACCGGTTTTAAACATTATATGTTCATAGAGCCCTTGTGAGCATCGTGCTCAGTTTTTATGTCATATATACATATACATATTTATAGTTAAATGGGTAACCGTTTCAGAATCCTCGTTTTTTGATGATTATCGATTTACGGGAAGTAAAATAATATGCCCCAGACAAAAATTGTGTTTTCTAACTTATCACAGAAGAGATCTCTTCAAACTCTTTGTCTGCATTCGTATGCGATGATCCGTATTCGCCGAATTAATTTCAGACGGAAACTATATGATTCATGGACCTTGAGTTTTTCCTGTACTTTGAATATATGCCTCGGTTTTCCTAGAGTTGCGGTTTGCTTATTGTACAAATAATTGAGATTTACGGCCCGTTATTGACTTCCTGCTGGCAAATGAGTAGATAAATAGAGCAATTGTTCTCCTGTACTTCTGCAATTAAGGTCTTTCCTATTTCCTGATATGAGCCAACAGCGGTTCACAAATGGGAATTACAGAGAACATAATTACTCCCATTCATTACTACCTCACTAACTCATTCTAACTCCATCCAAGCAAATGTGCATAAATGTAGCTATAAGCAAATTTCGGTTGAATAGCAAAGACGACGATTGGTTTGATAAAACTCTATTTCGAGACGTTAACATGACAACACGAGCAGTGTCAAGTTCCGCTCTTCCCGCCAAAATATTTTATTTTATGTAAATAAAAACAGTATTCACCGATGAATACCTAATCTATATGATCCTAATCTCAACAATTTCATTATAGTAACTATTATAACTAGGATAAATCTTACATATAGTCGTACCTTTATGGTTTTTTCTATCTAAGTCAATTTCTCGCAGAATTACTTTGAGTACCACAACGCACTATGTTTGTATGTATGTATATACATAGAACAGAAGGGCCGATAACAGTTTTGACTTTCTAACCTAAACAGTCCAAGAATATACAATAAATACATTTTATGTTAACTGATGATACAACAAGTATTTTAATATTTATTTCAAAAATATATTTAAATCTAGAATACTGTTTATATAAATATTTAAATCTGGACTTTACAATTTCAGATAGAAAAATAGATTTCAAATAACTTGATATATAACTCGATAATGAACATTGTCATTTATTTATTTATTTTGTTGTTACATTTTGGAAATAAGTTTAGATTTTGTAATTGCTCACAATGTTATTCAATGGCTGTGAGTGTCTCTGACATGAGGGAGAGAACGGCCAGTGCCGCAACTCCGAAAACAGAAAAAAAAAGTCGATTAAATAAATAGATTGGATGGATGCGTGAGTGCGTGGATGGATGGATGGGTGGTTGGATGGGTGGATGACTGGATGANATATATTAATAATAACACATTATTCAGTGAAACATTTATTTTTTTAAGAAAATAAGAAAATTTACATATTATAATTATTACAGGACTATGCGGGCATTTAATGAAATAAAAATAATGAGATCTACCTCTTAATACTATTCATATTCTGAATGTTGATAAGAGTCTTCTTCATCCTCTATGCTATGTGGTATACCAATGTAATCTGGGGGACTTTTAGAAAACCATGCCCCAATCAAAAAATACATCCCTAAAAATGTTAAAATCAGCATAATACCCGTGAAAATAATGAGTCCAATGTCAGGTACATAAGACTTTCCAGTCATTTGATCTGGAATTTCTTTTTCAAACATAGTTCTTAAAAATGAGCCTTTAGGAAGAACTTTTAAATTTATCCAATTGGTTGTCCAACTTGCATTTAGCTCTCTTTGAAACAACCTACACTCCCAGATTCCACTCATCTCTCTTGTCATTTCATGTATTTCATAATAGTTAGTATCAGATCTTTGAGATAGAATTTGTTGTTTCCATAGAACACCATTTAAGTATACACTTTGCAGAAGATGACCATATATAGAAGAAATCTGTAAACTTAAACAGTCTAATTTAAATGTTTTCCCCGCTCTCAATATTTTTGTAGGATGATCTGTTATCACAATTACTGTTGTAACTTGAATTGCCTTAATTAAATTTTCAAGTCTCACTGAACAAATATATGTTCCAGTATCTTGACTTTTGGCCTTTTCCAATGACCAATGAAAAGCATTAGAATCCACATTTAGAATTGCTTTTTTTTGCAATTCTATCTCATTTTTGTACCAGTAAAGTTCTGCGTCTGGGGCTTCTTCTTTTATTCTTTCAACTATATCAGGAAAGCAATTTACCTTTCCCTCATCATTTTCTTTCAATAACAAGGTAAATGAATATTTTTTCAATCTTTCATTGATGATTTTTAAAGTATATGGAGAAATGTCACCACATTCAAAGGTGTTGCAATCACCAGACATTGTGTCTTCACCTGGACAAAGTTTTCCAAAGAAACTTGGCTTTGGATTAGTACATGTCCGATTCCTGGAGCCAAATCCTCCTCCACAAAGTCTACTGCATTCCCATTCACTCCATTCTGACCAACCTCCATCAATTACAGGACCATCTATGTCAGGGTGATTGTTATTAGCTATCCAAAACAATGAATTTTCAACATCAAAGCCAAAATAGTAATAATTTTTTAGTATAGAAGTTTTCCAGTTTGCAATTGGTAAAGAGTTATGAAAAATTTGCCCTCCTTGATCTGAAAAAAGTATTGAAATATTAGTCCATGAATATTTAGGTAGAACAGTAGTACTGTGTTCATAAGTTGCAAGAAGTTTAAACTGCCCATCTACTTTTTCTTTTATATAAATTCTTTCATTTTTCCTTCCCAAGTTGAAATCAATCTTTAGATCATAATCAATTGATGGCAAAGTATAAAATAGTATTGCAATTCTTCGAGTTGCTCTGAAAAAAAATGTTATATTTCTTTCCAATGGAATTCTTTCATTTTTCCATATATTTATGGGGTAAAAAACATCTTCCCCCTTATTTCTTTGATATATTTCAGGAAAAAAATCTTTACAATTAAAACTGAAACCAAGAGGTCCTTCATCTATTAACCCATATTGAATATAATATGGCTGAAACGGTTCCATAATATCAACTTCAGAATAAGCCCAAGATAGAATAGCATTAGGAACCCCTTCAAGGAAAAGCTTTATTAGTCCATACTTCAGAATTAATTTGAATCCTGTCCAGCTACCTGTATTGATAATGTATTCAAAATACTTACTATCTAAAATAATCTCATCCTGGTTTGGCATTTGATATTTGAATGTGACAGTTGAACTTCGATTTTCTCCTATAAGAACTTCAATAAACCGTGAGTCTTTGTCGTTTTCAAAAAGTTTCAAACTTAATCCAGCATGGTGAAGTGGATGCCATATTTTTAGCCAAAATGGTAAACCATTCTGCCTTAAATATGGGTTAACAAGCATTTTTGTATTTGGAGTTCCTGTTAGATATATTGTACAGTCATTTGGTCGATCACAGTCTGGAACATTGCAAGGCTCATATGGAAAATTTGGATCTGTAGTGTAACACCATGGACCAGAAATGTCAGAGTTTGGATCACGGCAGAAGTTCTGAGCTGATAATATATTTTTATCAGGAAACAAATCATCTTCCAAAAAAAAGTTAGGAATTTGATGGGGAGTCGAAGAGGTCCAATGCTGGCATGTTCTGTTTGAAATTGTAACACTCATCGAGCCATCATAATCAGTTCCTGTACCTCCTTTACGACATGTTAGACATTTTGGGACATCACAATACTCCTTCAACACTTCCATGTTTTGATGTATATTAAAAATATAACAATAAGCTCCTTTCTCATCTTCATTAGTGTTTCTACAATAATTAACAGCTTTCTCTATTGAACCATCTTTTTCAAAGTTTAGTTCTTCTGTCTTGCCATACTTTGCAACCCAAGGTAAGCAGGCTTGCCCTGTTTTACTAATCCACATGTGTCCTTTGTATTCTTTAGCAGAGCTTGAAACTGTACACTCATCGTTAACTCCAGTCCTTTTATGTTCAGTTTCGTTTGGATCACACATAAATGTCCAGTGCGATGAGGTATTAGAACCTATAGTGAACCATTGTAAAATATTAGAATAAACATTATTGATATCAAATAGATTATGAAGTCCATTTGCAGTATCCACAAACAATTGGAATCTTTCTTTCAGTATTGAAATACTGAAATGTCTCCAGGTGTCATAAGAAAGTAAATTTGAAGATTTAAAAGAGGCAATTACTTCATCATTTTCACCTGGATGTTTGAGTAACAAATAGTTATCTTCATTTTTATCCATCAGGATCAGTTTCATTGAGGGCATATTAATTTGAATAGGTGACATCACAAAAAGGAGACTACACAATCCGGTGCTTTTAAGATAGAAGTCTATTATTTTAGACTTATACTCATGTACCAATGGAAAATATCTTCCATAATCATTACGCACAGTAATATGTTCATCACAAGTTTCTGGGGCATTCTCTGGAGAGTTCAAGCTGAAAAAAACTGGGGAACCAACAATACTATAGTAGAATTTAGATGGATTTTGAGTTCTGAAAATTGTTTGAGGTTCATGAGAAAATTCTTGTTTGAAAAGGGCATCAGAATTATCTTTACCAACCGCTCTGTTTTTAAGAGTTACAAATCCAAAGTTCCACTGAAGTGTCAAATTGACCCAGTGTGTTCCAAGTAATATTTTCGGCATTGATACAAAATTGTTTTCTTCATTTAGAACTGTAAAGCCTGATTTATTTAGACTCAAAATTATTTCAAATCCAATACTCCAATCTAATAAATGTTTTGCTTTGGCAGGAACTGGAAGACAACTAATGGCTATTCTTATTTCACTTTCGTGTAAATTTTCTGGAAACCAGAGTCTTAGATCAAAATTTATCTCTTCTTCCTCTGCATTAAAAGATGTGTAATGAGTATAGAATTTATCATTTTCTTTTAAATAACTGACACTTACTTCTTGGGATTCATTATCATCTGCAGACGGAGCTTCTTGGAAATTATAAACACCTATGTTAAGCAAATCACAGATTGGAACATCACAGTACTCTTTTACAACACTAGACCCATTGCTTTCAAGCACCTGGTTAATATCATCAACAAAACAATAAGGACCATTTGGGTCATTAGTGGGGTTCCTGCAAAAATTATGAGCTTTACTTAAGTGACTGTCGGGAAAATGAGGTCCTATTATTTTTCTTGGAATATCTCGTGATAACCACAATTTACAGACATTATCATACATTGTTCTGTCAATTTTCCCTTTGTACTCAACTCCAGGCCCACTAATACGACAATCAAGGGATAGACAGTAGGGGATATCACAAAATTTTCTCTCAAGTTTACTATTAAAGCACCAAGGCATAGAGGAATTATCTGGATTTCTGCAATATTTCTTTGCAGCTTGGATACTTCCATCTGGAAAATCCAAATTATTTAAAGGTAATATTTTTTTAAGTTGAGGAGAATTCCAATAAATACATTCATCACCCTTAATTATCTCATATTTTTCATTTCTTGTAAATTTACTCCGACTCACTGTTCCTAAAAAATCAACACCGCTAGGAGTTAATTTACATTTTAAAAAGAATTCATTTCCTATTTCTGCAAATTGGTCAATTGATTTCTTATTTCTTGAGAGCTTTTTAGAAAAAAATTCATGTTCAAAGTGGTTAGTGTTCAAGTCACACTTCTGTAATGAGTAAAACAAATTATTTGTTTCATTTGACTTGTTTTCATTTCTGCCAGCAGTTCTTAAATGTAGAATACTTTTTTTCATACTAGAATTTTTATTAAAATAAAAATTACTCCAGAAATCATTGGAAAAATCAACTTCTTCCTTAAATGTTTTTGGAAAATTTCCATTAACTCTCATATTTAAAAAGATTTCTTGAAAATTATAGTGATCCAAATGTTTGGTTCTGTTCGCGAAGTTCCTGACATTGATTAGAAAGCAAATGAATACCAAAAATACAAAAATAGATTTAAATGTATTATTAATTCTAAAATTCATCATAACAATATCATAAAAATATGTTGTATAAAACATATAAAATTACGTCCTGGTATAATGAATATCACTCAAATACATTTGAACTTTATATTCTATTAAGTGAACAGCACAATTACAAATGTTTGGGTTATTTGCAAACAGCTGAAATATATCATTTAATACCAGCTATTTCTAATGAAAAGTAATATTAATTTCCCTCAAAGAAGTCAACCTAATCACATTGGTAGCATGACATGACAAAGAAAAAATTTTTTTCCTTCCTTTCTTTAATCCTACTTAGAAGAAATATTGAAAAAAAATGGCCTCTTTTAAAATTTTTAACACATACATACATATATATACATATACATATACATATACACACACACACACATATATATA
>KZ806894.1:1051388-1065381 GCA_000696205.2 Oncopeltus fasciatus | reverse complement strand
GTTTCAGTTAGAAACTCAATTTCTATATATATATGTATATTTAGGTTTTCCCAATAGGATCAGAAAAATTTGTTTGCCAAAAAATTTTAAAAATCTTATCAAGGTACTAACGTGAATAGTTTCATTTCCTAATTCAAGTAAATCTACTAATAAACGAATTTCTCAACAATAGTGCCATTTTAAATTTAAACCTATAATAAATGACATTAAACCCCGATTAAGTTTTCGATTTTTCTGAAAATTAAGCATTAAAGTTAATTTATTTCCTTGAGTAAGTAAGTGATAAATAGCATGTGTTCATGAAATAATTGCAACTGCTAAAATGTCCCTCCACTCCTAATAATATGTTACGGGTATGTAGAAAATACATTTTAATAATCATTTAAATGCTAGAAACCGAGTTATTTTGCGTTTAAATGATAATGTTGGCCACTCAAGTGAGTTAACTAATTTTTACTCAAGTGTCGGAGTTATGTTTTGCGCTTTACTTCTCTGCAGATGTCAATTTTCGTAACGTTTACACAGAGTTGGGATTTAAAAATAAAATTCGCTATCAGTGAGAGAAGTAGAGTTCAGAAAAATTTCTAAAGTATTTATCAGTGTGTTTCAAACGTGTAACGATATCGCTATCAGTAAGAGTAGTAGAGTACTCTTAAGTTCAGAAAAAAAAATTGTCTAAAGTATTTATCAGTGTGTCAAACTTGCAACGATAGAGTATTGTTAACTCAATTCCAAGATAACTCATCGAATGAAAACAAACCAGCTGTTGTAGGCACTGCTATGGCAAGACTGCACAGGAGGGCAGCTACAAGGACGGGAGTCATGGTAGGCTACTGACACGAATTGGTCTGACATCTGATGCCTGCGACTCATATATTCTCCCGGATGTGCCATTATTATTGCTCAGAGTACATTGTATGCGTATATCTGATCAAACAGGCCTTGGGATATGTAATACCCTTTGTACAAGGAATCCATAAAGCTCATAAATGTAGTGAAGAGAATAGCTCTGACGTCAGATCAAAGTTCATACCTCAGGAACGCAGTTATTTTAAAATCCACTTACTTAATTATGAAATCACAAATATATAACGAGTAGATGATTTTTGGTAGGGTTCGATCAAGGTTGTGTTAGTGCCGTTTTCTGGTGGTGGTGTGTTGGCAGATGAGAACTGGGAGGCCATGTTGCGTGCCTGGAGTCTGGTGAGAGGTATGTGAAGAGTTGGACATTGCAGTAACACATCCAGTTTGATATAAGTTCAAATGAAGAGTTCTTGACAGTATTTTTTTGTTACGGTTCGATCAAGGTAGGGACTGAACCCCTTAGATATGGGTATATCTAAGGGTGGGTATACCTTGACCGAACCCCAACATCTATTCATAACCTCAACGGTCAATAAGTCTTCATTTGGAGAAGTATACAACATATGAATGGACCATATTTTAACCTTCCCCAATAAGGTCGAGGACCAACGAAATATGTGTAAAATATATCTTTCTATAGCCATACTCCTATGACAGGGAAGTACAGCTGGAGCTCTTGTAGCGAAGTCAGGGCGGGAACAGGTTAGTGACTGATCACTGTTATCCTGCAGATGACGGCTACCGCTGGGACCAAGAGGCCGCTGACCAAGTCGACGGAGATGCATCGTTGCTCCGCTAGGTCTGCAACCTCTCCTGTCCAAGGACGTGAATCCTATTCTCCTGGGCAGTCCGGTTTCCTCTATTATCATAATTATGACCTTCTGGGCTCCACACAACCACTTCTCAGCCAAGGATGTAAGATTCTCCTCTTAGTCAAAAGCCCACAGGGAAATTTACTGACAGGCATTATACTATGTAGTCTGATGGGATATGTATTCGACTCCCACGAAAATCATTTACAGGAATGAAATTAAATTAAATTGATTCTTTCTCGTGTAGTAATTTAGCATAACGTTTATTTATCTTCTTGAAATTTAAATGCAATTATTCTTGTCCTTCAGGAGACGCTATTTATTAAAGGATACGTACATTGTAGCATATCAAATTTCTCTTTCCAATGTGAGCTTATACTTCATTTTATATTTAAATATTTTTACGTCTTATACATATCACTATATAGATACGACATGCATCTTATGTATCAATATTTTAACTGTAGTGCATAGTATAAGGCCGAACAAGCATTATACCGTTTCATTATTAGAACATAATGTGCATAACTTACATCTTACTTTAATATTTTATTACATCATTGGAAATGTATAATGTATAAAGCACTATGTGTATTACTTTCTTTACTCTCATTGGCATACTTTTATGGTGGAATGCAGTATTCAAGATTTTTTTTTTAAACTTGCATTTCATTGTTAAATATTTTCCTTAAGGAAATATAAAATCCACTCATTAAGAAAGAATCGATAGCGTTTTTTTGAAAAAATTTTAGCACATAAAATAAAAGAAAATTAAATTTATATATATTGAAACCTAGTAGAGTAGCTTGTCATATGATAATACAAAATGTCAGCAAATATTGTTGACCTAACCAGTTATTCTATTGTAATTACCGTTCAAATTAATAGAATAGAATAGATTGGTTTGAAAAGATTGTGTGGCCTAATGGATACTATCATATGCTATGAAATAAAAAGCTTCATTTCATTCATGTTACTTTGAGAAAATATTTTCATGTATCGACAGATAGGAAGAAAGGTTCTGATGCAATAAATGTTGTGGATAATTTAAACAAAAATGAAATAAACCTGTTGGCTTAGGTACGAGAACTTCTCAACTGACGCCACAGACTTTCATACTGACTTATAAACAGGTGTTTCAGTTAGAAACTCAATTTCAATTTAGGCTCACTACAGAGAATTAACTGATTCTCTACACGACCATAATACGACATAAGGTGAAGAACTTTGGGGTACCGCTAAGCCTTCCAAAATCTAACGAATACAATCCTTTCAGCCTAAAGTCCTAAGAATAATTGCTAACGATCCATATAATGTATTAAACTTTACCATCCATTACGATTTTAAAATTCAGTATGTCCTAGACCTATTCTTCACGCGATTTTGCACTCTTCCATAGCAAGCTACTATTTCACCCAAATTCCCAATTTCATCTAATCTAACAACAGAGATCCTTATGCCCAATTCCTGTTGTCGGACCCCAATCCTTACAATCCTCTCCCACGACTAAATCGAAGATGGTCTTGCAACCTCTTTGCAAAAGTTTTATTAGAGGTGGAATTAGTTAAGAATAAATGATAACGTCAATAACAAAAGTAACCCCAATAAGGATGGCTCTAGATTGTTTGGGAAAGTAAAGCGGTTCGTCAATATCTTCCTAAATAAGTGTTTATCGAAAAAAAAAAAAAAAAAAAAAAAAAACATTTTTAGAATATTGGATTTAAACCAGTCATTTTGCATACATTTTTTAATGACACTAATAAAAAATTAGGTTTATGTGATATATTTTCGAAAATAAGGTGATATATTTTCGGCATGAACCTTACTTTCCCTCATCGCCCCTCATCGAAAATTAATAATAAATGAATTCATTGAACGGATTGCAGTAGAACGCTTGTATAGCAGATTTGAACTCTGCATTTTTAAAACACATCAATAATGACTCTTAAAACTTATGTTCCTAAATATTATTCATAATATTAATTTTCGTAAAATATAAAAAAAAAGTTAGAAAATTATACATATATATACCGACATATATTTCAACGGGCCATATTTTTAGCTTCTCAATTATTGAGTCGGTACAGTTATATTAAACTTTTTCCAGAGTCGAGTCATTGTACCAATGTTAATTCTAACTTAAAATTAGCTCCATAGTAGTATAACAAAAACATTTGAGTTAGAGCAAGTTTCAAAAGAAGGAATTGAAAAGTGTAAATTATAATTAATTAGTAATTATAATTGATGTTAATAAAACATGGTTAATTAATTAAATACTTAAGGATATTTGTGTGAGTGTACCAAATTGATAGCTTAAATGTTAAAAATTACATAAGTAAATTTTTTCATACTCTTAAAACCAACAGTAGTATCTTCCGATTATCCTATGATATCTATATAGAAAAAGTATGACGATTGCCCTAAAATTGATGTTGAACATATGGTATGTTTAAAAAAATATTAGTCCTAATGGTTTGTTAGACCTCTTCGTTCCCATTATATAAATGTTATTACTCCAAAACGGACAGGGCTAATTCCATACTATTGATCACCGCAACCCTCTGTTATGCCACCCCACTGGTTCATTACTCCCATAAGAACATTAAACTCTCGATTAAACTTAAAATTTCAAGAGAAGGAGGGGGAAGGAGGGAGGGAGAGAGAGAGAGAGAGAGAGAGAGAGAGAGAGAGAGAGAGAGAGAGAGAGAGAGAGAGAGTGAATGTGAGGGGAGGGGGTATTTGCAGCATAAAAGCTCTGAAGATTAAAGCTGTGCTTCCGAAAGCAGATGAGCCCAAATAAAAGCGAATAAGGGTAAATTGACCTTGATTTTTCATTAATTAATTTCTCTTAAGAAGATATAGAATATATGAGTAATATAAAGACTTCTTGATGGAAGGAAAAAAAATAACAATGGAAGGTTAATGCTTCCAATCACCTTTTCCTTCTCCGTCCGACAAGAGACAACCTAAGCGCCATAACGTATATTTTTGTTGTTTTATCGGCCTATAAGAGTCTTTCACTCTTGTCATGTCCTCCTGATTGAAACTCGGGAAATTCGCTTGCATTCGTGTGATCCTGCGCAAAGGAATTTTTAACTTTCTTTCTGTAGTTTAAGAATCCTTTCCTAAACTAATCGGGCCATTTGTTTTTCTTTAATTTTCTAAAAAAGAAACTCCTATGTATGACGATGTTCCTATTGTTTGTGAAATTCCTATACATACACCGTAATGACGCCAGGCCGCGTATGCAAACTCTGTTATTACATGTGGTATTCCCCGACGGCAGAAGGCTGGGTTCCTCCGCCTCCAGACAGAGCGCCACTGTCGCAGGTATATATAAGGCGGAGATGCTGGAGACGTATCTTCATCCGCAATGTGTCGGTTGCAAGTTGCAGTTCTCTTGTGCACTTTGGCAGTTGCCATGGCAGCTCCGAGACCAGGTCAGTTCTGTATTTTGTAGCATTAGATCGATTTGCATGGCAGAGGATTGGATCCTTAAACGCGCAACTACTAGGACAGGGGAATGTGTTGTAACTGTCCTACGTTTTTATTGGAAGCACTTTTTACTTAATGTCTTAGAATATATCTCGAACATATGAAATTAAAGTATATCAAAAGTTGTGAAAAGGAATCGCACAGTCATTATTCTTCACGCCTTTTTCGGAAACAAGTTATAGTACATAAATGTTAGAAAATTCCTTTTTTTTTTTTTTTTTTATAACTATTGTGTTTTATAAACATTTTCTTAACTTAAATATCAAAATTTAACGATAATAGATTTAGATTTTCCTTTATAAATCTCCTCTCCCTTGTCTGATTTCAAGCAAAAAATAATTTTTCCGATCCAAAAGACCGAAATTGACGTATATATTTTAAAAAATAAGAGGGCCCAATCGAAATGCTCGAAATTACATTCTTAAATGTTTCTTTTAACATGAATTTTTTGTAAAATGTTATAGAATAAAAATATTGGAAAAGTCCACCAAACAGATTTCGCATGTTTCGTTACGATTTCACGAATGAGAGTAGATGACTTTTTACCAATATTATCATGTTTATCGCGGAAACAAATTTATATCAGATAAGATGTATGGAATAATTAGTCAAACATCCCATGGCAGTAATTTACGTTTCAGTCGATTGTACACTGACAACACTATTTGGTGTAGTGGAGCGCATAGCGGTCATTTCATGTTTCAACGTATTAGTTGACTAAATTGAAGTGATTTGAGAATTACAATACATAAGTATATGACAATAATGACAAATAATAATGTCAGCCTTAGAGTAATCTGCAATCATTCAGAAGAAAAAAGTGACAATCGAATATTAGTCCTCTGACTTAAAAAAATATATTTCAGACTATAGTGAACTCAAAATCCCATCAATATGTAATGATTATTTACTGTTTATTACATAATATGTTTGAAGTAACTATTACTATTTACCGTTAACATATGTTTAAAAACCTAGTTACCATAAGGTAAAATTTTTAAATAGTCCTCCTTTCCTTCTTACATTAGTGATTATTTCAAAATGGGTCTTTTTACAATAAAATTTCTCTGATTATAAATTTGTTTAAACGATCCCATAATACTATTAAAAAAC
Organism: Oncopeltus fasciatus; assembly: GCA_000696205.2. Classification (NCBI taxonomy): domain Eukaryota; kingdom Metazoa; phylum Arthropoda; class Insecta; order Hemiptera; family Lygaeidae; genus Oncopeltus; species Oncopeltus fasciatus. The sequence continues at coordinate 1,059,097 of KZ806894.1, read as the reverse complement.
CTTCATAAAATTAAATAAGTCTTAAGAATATTTTTTTTAGCTTGATCTTCAGATGTTAGAAAAAACAAATAACTTTTGGGAAAAAAACAACAATATTTTATTTTCTATTATAATGTTTTCGCGTACATGGTGAAGCATAATTTGTGCTAAAATCAATGAAACATCATCAGGCAAAAGATTGATGAATAACGATTAAAGATAAATATAAGTTGGGTAATCTTAACTAGTTTTATATACATATAATATATTATACAGTTTAACCAAAGGAAATACCTTATGATGTATGAGAAACCATATGCTCTGTTTATTGGGGTTGTCGGTGTGTGGGGGGGGGGTATTTATATTTAACCAATAACTACTTTCCATAAATAATTTTTTTTTTCGAAGGCAGTTTTTTGGAGATGAGCTATCTTTCTTGATGAGATCCCTCTCGCCGAGACATCTCACCTAGCACCTGAAGAAGGCGTATAGTCGAAAAAGCATCATTCGAAAAAAAAAGTAATTTTTGGAAATAAGTAGTTATTACTTAAATATGAATCAACTGTGAATTATCAAGTTAGTACTGTGTACACACATGCGTCATTTTCATTCGGCATAACCTATCCTTACAAATATTATTATATTCAGAAGAGTCATATCGAAATGTCACAGCGATGGCCAAATATAAAGGTTTGCATTTTTAGAAAAGTTAATATACTTACTGACTATTAGTAAAAAATCTTAAGAAAATCTGGTTTAGATGTTGAATCGCAAAAAATATTAAAAAACAAAAGAAGACAATATTTACCGTTTCTTCTTCCGGGTTGGACCGTGTCAAATTGGTGTTATTTGTCGAGCTTTCGCACATTATGTGATGGCTTCTTCAGGGCTGAAAAGACAATGTTCAAAACATGTTTATATTATATAAACAAAAAAGAACACCACATATACAATATGTTCCCTAATCAACTCTGCATTTGAATAATTATTATATCAGCAGAATATATTTTGCTGATTTATTTCAGAGCCATGTGGAGACAATGCTAAATTATCATGTGTAAAATACTCTATGTTTTTGAAAACGGTTGACTTCAATATAAGTTTATATCCAAAAATCTCACAAGGTGGTTCAAACATAATTTTTGAATTGGCGCGTGAAAAATTTAGTGTCGATATGCACTGATAATTAGACAGTTTTCAACTGTTTTCCACGTTTTATAACAGACCAGACTAATTTCCAGTGCAACCAATTTTCTTGCACTAAATTTTTCGCTCGTCCGAAAATTTAGAGTTATATTTGAACCACCATCATATATATGATGAATACCCATATTCTTGTATTACAAATTTGACAGACACATTATATAAAACTTTTTATTTATTTTTAGACGGGTCTGAGGACGTTTCTGCCGCCTCTCCTGCTGATAACAGCACCCACAATGCTGAAGAGAGTCCTCTTCCACCTGAAAATTCTTCTATGTTATTGAAGCCTAATATTAATAAGGTGAGGGCGTTGGAAGTACCAAAATTTGAGATTTTCATTTCTGCTATTAGTGAGGGGGGGCCATTAAAATGAGTGTCTATTTTAAGTTTGCTTCATATTTCAATAAACAATTGAGGTCACTGGTATAGCTTGGGGGTTCTTTAAGGAACTTTGGTACTGGCTGAGTGGGTCTGATCTCCCTGGGAATGATTTTGTCTAAAAACCAAAGACATGAAAAGGTTGCAACCAAGAGATAACTATATCCCTTATATCCCATGTGGTTGATAAGAAAACTTCCTAATATTTTATTAAAAGGCTTATGTCAAAAGTTTTTTGAAGAAGTAAAATTAATTTTAAAAAATTTTAAAAGTCCTCAAATTAATGCCTTATGAGATTTCACTGGAATGGAGTGTTGTGTGTTCAATATAGAGTTTTGGGTTGTCCCGAGTCAACACGATGCTTCAAATAATGGGGTTTAAGAATGAAGTTCTGGGAAATGCAAAAATTCCTTCAAAATATTGCAATAAATGGTGGTATTCTCTGAGTAAATAGCAATGTCTTTTCACTGTTGTGGATAAGGATCCCATATATAGATTGCTTATTCTGGATTTTATCTCACAAAAGATGAGTAAACTGTTTTGCAAGTCTTCGGATCATACTTGATTTATTTTCTAAAAATAACAGGTTTGCGCAGTATTTTTTCGTGCAGAGTCTATGAGCTCCTTAGCCTTTAGAATAGTATGTGATTGGAAGAATTATTTACTAAATTAAGACTTAATAATTTGCTTCTGTTGACTAATGAAGGGTAATCAACGGAAATCTTTTAAAGAATGTCAATGATTTGTATTTGAATATATTGATTTCTATTCTATATGTTTATTACGAAGCCATAAGCCAAGAATTAAAAACAAAGAATTTCAACAGACATTCTTAATCATTATTAAGAAGACAAATAAATTATTATTCATTGAAAAATTGGTATATGCGATTAATTATGTTTCAATTGCATGAAAAGAAAAGAAAAACTGAATGGTTTTATTTATTTTTTTTTAAATAAAACTTTATTTATTACATTCTGTTACTTAACATCTTATAATTTGATGACTTAAAATAAATAAAAAAAAAACATATATAAAAAATATAAATAAAATAAAAATAAAATCAACAATAAAACAATTAAATGGTCATCACTGTGCAGGGAGAAGAGGCCACAACCAATAAGTTTAAGGTCCAGGAGGTCGCGAGGCTATCTCCGTTTTAGTCGCCGGGGAGGATTGGAGCCCGACGACAGGGATTGGGCATATGGATCGGGATAAAATTGGAGTTTACTATGGAAGAGCTTGAAGCGGGTAGAGATAAGGTCTTTGACAAAAGGAATATTAAAGTCGTGATGAAGGGTAGAGTTGGACACATAATATGGAGCGTAAGCAATTATTCTGAGAATTTTGGACTGAAAGGATTGTATTCGTTGGATATTGGAAGGCTTAGCGGCCCCCCAAAGTTCTGCACCGTAGGTCCAGATTGGTCGTATTATGGTCTTGTAGATGGTCAGTTTATTTTCTAATGTGAGGTGTGAGCGCCTATTTATAAGGCTGTATAAGAGTCCGTGGTGTATGTTGAGTTCTTCTCGTTTGATTTTAGTATGTTCATTTCAGTTGAGTCATGAGTCAAGGAGGAACCCAAGGTAACGGACTTAATCAGAGAGAGGTATAGGGATGTTATTGTATGTAACATTATTAGGCGAATCTTTTATTAGTTGAAAATTTACTTGTACGCATTTGGACTCATTTATTTTAATTCTCCATTTACTGCACCACTGCTGAATAGCATCAAGGTGGTTTTGTAAATTGTTAGAGGCGGTTTTGGAATCAGGGTGGGAGGAGAGGATGTCTGCAATATAAAGGATAAAAAGGATGAGTCCAAGCACACTGCCCTGAGGAACACCCGCTTTCACAGGGTAGTGTTCGGAGTAATCTGATCCTTGCCGGACCCTAAAGAAACGGTTAGAAAGATAAGATTAGAGAATTAGGTAGATGGTACTTGGAAATATGGATTTCAGCTTACATAATAGTCCAGTATGCCATATTCGGTCAAATGCTCGAGTGACATCTAAGAATGCACCAGGACAAAATTCTTTTCGCTCGAGGGAAGAGGAAATAAAGTCTACAACGCGAAACACCTGCTGGACAGTAGAATGATGTGATCGGAAGCCGAACTGATGATTAGGAAGAATATTTAAGGACGTTATTATAGGTATTATTCACTTTAAAAGAACCTTCTCAAATACCTTAGAAAGTAAAGGAAGAAGGCTAATTGGTCGATAGGATAACGTGTTAGAAGATTTACCGGGTTTGGGAAATAGGATTATTTCATAAAATTTTCAGAGAAGTGGAAAATGGGTGGTTCGAAGGACACAATTATAGAGGTAAGTGAGGAAAACAATTGCATTTTGGGGTAGATTTCGAAGTATTAGCTTGGTGATAAGGTCATAGCCGGGTGCTTTGCGCTTAGGCAGATGGTTTATAATGTACTAGACTTCAGAAGGTGTCACTGCCTTAATCGGTAAGGACATTGGTAATGGTATATCCAGTGACTCCTCAACCTCCGCGTTATTTAGATGCTGGGCCAACATTTGGGCTTTGTCTTTGTCGCAAGAGGCCCAGGAACCATCTTCTCGACGTAAGGGGGCAGAAGGTTCATGATACTTCAGAATCCTGCGAGTAGCAGTCTATAGGGATTTGTCTCCTTTTGAGAGGCTAGACAGGTAGGCATTAAATGCCTTACTTCGTAAAGCACCGAGTTTTTGTTTTACGAGACGAGATAGCTGGTCGAACTCCCTACGATCTGAGGGATGTCTGTACCTCTGGAACAGGGCTCGAGCTTGCTGCTTAGTTTGTATGTGGTTTTTAATGTAATCAGGGAGGGGTTCAGCTGAATTTACAGTGTAGCGGGTGCTGGTGGGTTTTAAGTTAGCCTTCCAAAGACATTGCTGAATCTTTATAGTAAAGAACTGAACAGCACCATGCAGCTCTTCAAAGGTTTTTAAGGAGATTCTGAGGTCAAGTAACTCTTCTAGGAGAGTTCTAAAAAGTGGCCAGTCAATGGGACTACATATTAAGGTTGGTGGCAATTGTCTAGGAATAGGTGTGAGAGAAAGTGTGAGGAAGACAGGGTTATGGTCAGAGGAAAGTTAATTTAATGTTTTTACAGAGTGATGTTAGGTAATAAGATTTTTCCATATGAATAAATCTAGGAAGTCAGGAAGACGGTTTACATCGGTGGGCCAATAGATGGGAGAGGACGGACTTAGAGTGGAGAGATTGTGAGAGGAGATAGCATTATGCAGAGCACGGCCACGGGAGTTGGTCGTTCTCGTGCCCCACTGCAGATGTTTCGCATTATAATCTCCTCTAGAGAGGAAACGGGAACCTAAGGATTTAAAATGCTCTTGGAATTGGCCTGAGGTGACAGATTTGTTAGAAGGGCAATAGAGGGTGTGTACTGATCACTGGCCACACCGCTACTTTGGTTTGAAATTAAGAATTTTTTCAACAGCTATTCCAATCTATCTTGTTGTATATAGATAAATACATAGATATTGTATAGTTTAATAAAATTGAAAAAAGGGGAATTAAATAACCGAGGTTAACTATTCTAGGGAGTTTTCTACAGTGTTGAACTGGTAAAATAAAACTATGGTTTGAAGTAAAGTTCAAGATTGTTATTCAACTAGTTCAAAAAGCTTATTACTGTGCAGAGTAAAAACGTAATTTTCTATTAATTTTTACATTTATATTCTTGAGGGGAAATAATAATTATTTCCTTTTCTTTATTTTCCTCAGGGTGGAGTGGCGAGGATAGCAAGGTCCCCGACACATGGGTAAGTATATATATTTTTATATTTAGTATTATTTAATAATATTCTATTATCAAGTTAAAATTATGAAAGAAGTGTCTGTCACAGGAGATATTCAAAATATATCTAGGGCCCAGAATATATATCTATATCAATATTCTACCACCTCTACAGTAAGCATCCCACAATCTCTAAAATACAAATCATCTCTTTGCAATACAAGTGTTGGAATGTAGTGAAAAGGAAGAAGATAACAAGTACTGTAAAGATTAAACTAATTGTGTATTGCCATAATCTTGCAGTCTTATAATAATAATATATAATAATAATAAAAATTATAAATCTAAAACTATTGAACATATTTAAAGCGATTTGGACTTTAGCTTACGCCTGTCTCCTTGACTTACATAGATAAAGATGAGTGAGATCAAATGACACTAAGGAGTTAATATATTAAACTGTTGTATATAGCTCATTTATAATAAACAACATATTTAAAATAATAAACTTCAAAAGGGCTATAGCTTGATCTTGAGCTTTTCCCTTTTAACAAACATAAAAATCTATATTTTTCATTCTTACAATATACTTTGTATATTTTGTTTGTTGCCCAAAGATAAGGCTTCAACATGTATTGCATTAGCTCTATTTCATTTCCAACTATTTGATTATTTATAGATGGGTAAAAAGGACCCATTAAACGTGTTCACAAATAAAATATACTTTAATAAATATTTACAATACCACTTTACAATATATACTTTAATAAACATTTAATAAATATACTTTTAAAAAAAATATTACAAAAAGTATGTTAATTTCTGTATATCTTCTTTTATTAACTAAAGAATGGGGAAAGGCAATGGCCGTCAATTTTATGACGTCACAACTGTCGACATCGTATGTTGGATCTCCTTGCTTAGGTGAAGGGTTGCTTATAGTTCCTGCCTCCTTGGGAAGTGTGTAACCTGCTAAGGAGGCATTGCCCGCTGGTTATTGAAAGTTGTGAAACTGACTTCAGTGCTCACTATGCCGTTGTTGGGATTTATGCAATGTGTTCTCCAGGCCTTACTCTTCAGGGGGGAAATATTGCTGCAAATTGTAGCTCCTGACATTCCGCTTAAAGTTAACGTTTTTTTCGGAGCAACTACGTGCAAAGACTAGGTTGCTTGCTACCCAGTCATGTGATTAATCAACCAATAGTCAGTCAATTGATTGGCGTTAGTGGTAAGCAGTCGATGCGCTACTCTCCCATTTCCATATCGAATAATTTTTACAAATGCATCTTTTTACAGAACATTGTCAAATAATTAATTATTGCCTTTAATATTTCAGCTCTTGCTGCGGAGGTAAGGGTGGCGGTGGCGGAGGTGGCTACTACCCACCCCAGCATGGGGGTGGTAGTGGAGGTGGTAACACGGCCATTGCTGTCGCCACAGCCAACGGTGGTAGGGGAGGAGGAGGAGGAGGAGGGTAAGATATGTTACATTACATTTTGTGGTATTTGCTTTGTTATTGCTAACGAGAATCACTTAGAGTAAGAGTTCCATCTCTGCTAATATTTTTCAAATTTATTTCTTGACAGCTAATTGGCTTTTTTGTTTTTAATATAATCTTTTGTTCCCAAATGAGTTAAAAAAAAAAAATTAATCATTTCCATAATACTATGAAAGAGCTATTACACTTGAAACCTCTACACGGCTTACTTATAAATAGTAAAGAGTAAATTTTCCTCATTTTATAATATTTCTTCAATATCGTTGAAGCCAAAGTTAATCTATTAAAATAAAATAAAGGAAATAAATATTATATGTACCTTTAAAGGCTCAAGAATAATCATTTTATTACTGTACTAAAGCTTTTTTCAAGCAAGAACAAGAACTGTGTTACCTCTCTCTAAAACTGTTCACTAACAAACACGGTTACCCAGTGTGCGAAAAGTGTTTATACACATTTAATTAAAAAAAGAAATGTTTCAAGGATCTATTTCATAAAATAATAGCAAAATATTAATATTAAAAAAAACCAGTATTTAATATATATAACTGTAATGAATTTTTTATTCATAAGTTCGTAATAATGAAGTTTTTCTAAATTGAAATAATGATTGACGTATTCTATATATTATCTTTAAAATATATAAACTTAGAAAATTCTTATATGTTTATATAATGCATTAATATATATTTGTAATTAAAACATTGCCTATATATTTAGATTGATCATTTATATTAAATTACAATAGGAGGAGGGCCTAACTTTATTAATTTAAGAATTGTTATTTAGTATTATTTAGTTGCTAACTATAAAATTAAATTAGATACATCATCGACGAATGGCTAAATAGTTTGATAACCAGAAAAATACATAAAAATGTGTGTATATATATAT
>KZ806894.1:1038359-1048468 GCA_000696205.2 Oncopeltus fasciatus | reverse complement strand
AAAATTATTAATACTTTGTTTTTTTACTTATAAACTAAAATAGTGGGAAATTTTAAACCTAAGTGTGTTACCAACCTGAAACCTAATCCCTTATCTGTGTTTTTCTCTCATGAATAAGTAGCTAAATTTATCTTAATTTATCTTGTTCAAACATTTTAGCTTTGTAAGTAAACTTGTAAATGTTAAACAAAGTATTAATAATTTTTTATGGGATCCCGAAAGATTGCTTCTATTGTGATTGTTCTCATGAAATTTAAATTATTAACTCAGATAATCTTCAACATTATGATAGATGGTCTGACCAGCAGAACTAATTAATCTAAGAGAATTATTCAGCAGAAATCTTAAATATTTAGTCTTCAAAATTAATTTCAGTTCTTCTTTTGAATAATCAAATATAATATATTTATTTTAAGCTATGTGTACTGATTCTTTTAGTTTAACAAATAAAGGTTACTACTTAACTTTTCAAATTGTTTAAGTAATTAAACTATTTCTAACCAAAGTATTAGCTTTAGGCAAAACCATAATAAATCAATCAATTTCGCTTGCATATAAAATAATTTAAATATTCATTTTTAACGCTATTATCAGAGTTATGGAGCTAATAAATATCTAATATACTAGGAATGAATTCATGAACATACCTATCAAGAATGGTATTTAATTTTAAATATTAATTTGACAATTAATTTATTACTATAAACAAAACATAGGCTACATTCCTAGAAAATGCACATTCCTAGTTCGGGTCATACATTCATAGAATGTGTGTGGTTAATTATTGCAACACTTGCAAGTAAATATTCTTAGCGGACCTTTATTGGTAAAACGAAGGTCATATCGACTGCCTACACGTGACTAGCTACTGGTAGACGCCATTTATTAGATTTCGCCTTATTGTGTATTGTAGTGATTATTGAAAATGTTTTTGCAGATCACCTATCCTGCATAGGAGTAGCAGTTATGTTTACAAATTATATAAAAATGTGTGTTTATGTGTGTTTGCATATGGATAGTGTGTGTTGTGTTTATATATGTTTTTGTTACACTGGGTGACATTTAGAGCACCAAACGTAAATTTGCTCTACTCAGAGGTAGTCTCGACAGTGGCGCCATTCTGGTTGCTAAGTGTGTGTGTGTGTGTGTGTGGAGATTGTGTAAGGCCTCAGTAAGGACACCCTTAGACCCGGACATCTCATCGGGTCATCCACGCCATACATGTAAGGACATATATGGCGTGGATGGTAACTAATCACACCGTGAGTTATCTGCGCCATTTAAGCATGAGACGAACGAGATGAAATTAAGATAAAATCGAGGTCCAGATCCCGCCAGAAGCTAATCCATTTCAGAACGGTGCAGGCTATTTCGTCCGCGTCCAAGGGAGTCCTTACTGTGGCCAGGCCGTCCACAACCCTGGAGGTAAGCAATTAAGTAAGCTCCAAGGAGCGATCACATCCAAGGCAGGTGATTCCCACAAAGGTCTCACTAACCTCGTCCTATCTCAATTCTCTCACTTCTAAAAGAAGTAGGGGAAATCATTTATATATTATTAGATTAATAAACATCCATTTAATTATAAAAAATTGAAAGGGCGTATAAATAATATAATCAAAACTGCCTTAGAAAAGATTTAGATAAAAGATTATATATAAATATGTGTATGTAGTATTAAAATGTTTTATGCCAGTTGTGTACTCATCTACTCTCTGTACTCAGTGTCTGCGTAAAACATGCATTCATACATACACACACTCATATATACACACAACATCCCCAAAACAACCAGAGTGGCACCACTGTCGAGACTGCCTTTCTGTAGAGCTAATTATCCCTCCGTGCCCAAAATGTCATCCAGTGCAGAAAAAAAAACATTTGTACACAACATGCACTATCCCTACACATACAAAAATAGACACACACAAACATATAAGTATATAGTTTTGAACATTACTGCTATTCCTATCCAAGATTGGTGATCTGTAAAAAAGTTCGAAAGTCATGTTTTTGCATTGAAGTTATTGAAATGGTTGCAATACAACTTTTTGTTTGGCATAAACTGTTCTATAAAGAAAACACCTATTTCAAACCTGTAAAAATGAACGAATAAAACATCTGAATAAATAGAATACAATAAAAGGTCTTATCTGCGTAATCTATACTGCACGATCCTCTCTCACTGACATTAAAGGCAAAATTGTTTTTCTTATCTCCTGGTTTATATGTATATGATAGTATTTATTGGCATTCCACTCTTAATCATTTCTCATTTTTACAATGGAATCCTGAACGTTTGCATTTATAAATAAAATGATACCCAATTAAGTATTATAACATTAATTTTACATCCAGGCATAAATACTGACCATTAAAAGCATCCAAATAAATAATGTAGTTTGTGTGCTATTGATTATTTGCTACCATATATTAACAATGATTATTTTAGAACAAAAATGTTTTAAGAGAACAAATTAAATTGACTTGATTTTGATTTTTAAAATTATTAATTCCATGTAGCTATTACTTTTTGAAAAAATGACCTCAATACCCTAAATTAATACCAATCCATTCTTGTAGCCATTTATTATTTACAGCGTATTGACACAAGTTACAATGGATATTTTCGAGTATGAAATAAGACGAAGCATTATCTTTGGAATATGCAATATACTGAACTTTCGAATGAATTTACTAAATACGGAATTTACTGAGTTTCGATAAGTATTTGAAGGAATAGCTAGCACTATCAAATTATAACAGCTGTTTTTTTATTTTATTGTCTATCGATAAACATGTTGTTCTGCTATCACAGTACTGCGTGTCAAACTGTCAAAAATGTATATATATATGTGAATAAATAGTCCCGCAACAAGCCACATAGGCTCAGGAGGGAAATACATGTGAAGGATGTATATATTATCGAACCATGGCACACTAGAGAGGGTATGTGATTAGACAAACCTTTATTTTACAAATCAATGAATAATGGTACCCGATTGAACTGGTTCTCTAGGAGCACACCACGATACCTTTGGGTCATTGCAAACAGAAGCACAGAAAGAAAGAAAATGACTGTGCGCTATGAGCGTTGAACCTGGGACCTTTAAGCTCAGGAGTCCAATCCTTACCCACCACCGAGTTCCTATCTGGTAGCAAGATAATAATGTCGTGTAGTGGTACCATTAATGAATTGATTTTAAGCAAAGAAAAATAAGTGCATATCTTAACCATACAATATATGAAGAGCATGGGACATGAAATATAAATCACTTTATATATTATTCTTTCCTAGATGCCTAATACATTTTTATATAATTTACTACGAGATATTCCTTATTGATAATGTCTAGCAGTAGCTATCTTTGAGCGGTGGTTTCTTCACTGTTCTATTCCATTCTGCCACTCTGATGGCTCTCAGGAGGACGGCGATCTCCGACAGAAAGAAACCCAAGCCTCGGGCTAAAGGCTGACAGACGTCCCGGAGGGAAGTGGCCAAGTTGAAGGCGAAGACCATCACTGGCTGGAAGAAGCCATTGTAGAAGATGGTGAGGAGAGGCTTGAGGAGATAGTCTGAGGTCAACTGAACCAAGCCGCTGAGTAAGGGCCTGATAAAGCTGAATAGGAAAAATCTGAAACATTTACCTTTTCAGTAGAACAATATTTATCTTAATTTATCTTGTTCAAACATTTTAGCTTTGTAAGTAAACTTGTAAATGTTAAACAAAGTATTAATAATTTTTTATGGGATCCCGAAAGATTGCTTCTATTGTGATTGTTCTCATGAAATTTAAATTATTAACTCAGATAATCTTCAACATTATGATAGATGGTCTGACCAGCAGAACTAATTAATCTAAGAGAATTATTCAGCAGAAATCTTAAATATTTAGTCTTCAAAATTAATTTCAGTTCTTCTTTTGAATAATCAAATATAATATATTTATTTTAAGCTATGTGTACTGATTCTTTTAGTTTAACAAATAAAGGTTACTACTTAACTTTTCAAATTGTTTAAGTAATTAAACTATTTCTAACCAAAGTATTAGCTTTAGGCAAAACCATAATAAATCAATCAATTTCGCTTGCATATAAAATAATTTAAATATTCATTTTTAACGCTATTATCAGAGTTATGGAGCTAATAAATATCTAATATACTAGGAATGAATTCATGAACATACCTATCAAGAATGGTATTTAATTTTAAATATTAATTTGACAATTAATTTATTACTATAAACAAAACATAGGCTACATTCCTAGAAAATGCACATTCCTAGTTCGGGTCATACATTCATAGAATGTGTGTGGTTAATTATTGCAACACTTGCAAGTAAATATTCTTAGCGGACCTTTATTGGTAAAACGAAGGTCATATCGACTGCCTACACGTGACTAGCTACTGGTAGACGCCATTTATTAGATTTCGCCTTATTGTGTATTGTAGTGATTATTGAAAATGTTTTTGCAGATCACCTATCCTGCATAGGAGTAGCAGTTATGTTTACAAATTATATAAAAATGTGTGTTTATGTGTGTTTGCATATGGATAGTGTGTGTTGTGTTTATATATGTTTTTGTTACACTGGGTGACATTTAGAGCACCAAACGTAAATTTGCTCTACTCAGAGGTAGTCTCGACAGTGGCGCCATTCTGGTTGCTAAGTGTGTGTGTGTGTGTGTGTGGAGATTGTGTAAGGCCTCAGTAAGGACACCCTTAGACCCGGACATCTCATCGGGTCATCCACGCCATACATGTAAGGACATATATGGCGTGGATGGTAACTAATCACACCGTGAGTTATCTGCGCCATTTAAGCATGAGACGAACGAGATGAAATTAAGATAAAATCGAGGTCCAGATCCCGCCAGAAGCTAATCCATTTCAGAACGGTGCAGGCTATTTCGTCCGCGTCCAAGGGAGTCCTTACTGTGGCCAGGCCGTCCACAACCCTGGAGGTAAGCAATTAAGTAAGCTCCAAGGAGCGATCACATCCAAGGCAGGTGATTCCCACAAAGGTCTCACTAACCTCGTCCTATCTCAATTCTCTCACTTCTAAAAGAAGTAGGGGAAATCATTTATATATTATTAGATTAATAAACATCCATTTAATTATAAAAAATTGAAAGGGCGTATAAATAATATAATCAAAACTGCCTTAGAAAAGATTTAGATAAAAGATTATATATAAATATGTGTATGTAGTATTAAAATGTTTTNTTAGTATATTCCTTTAAAGCGTTCTTCCTAAAAATTTACTTCTGACAATGTTTTCTAATAAAAGTAAATTTCCAATATTTGTTTTAAAAAATAAATATTATAAAGCTATTTTTCATAAGATTAGTAATAAAGAAAATATTAAACAATTTTAATTATTGTATCTCTCTGAACCAGACCTTACCCACCTCGGCCGATTTCAGCCTTTAAGAAACGTTTAAGAACTTTTAACTGGAGAGATGCTGAATACCAAATTTGATATATTTATTTATAAAGATGCCGCCCCTCAAGTGCCTAGACGTCTTTATACGTATTTTTACATACATAAATACCAAGACACACACCATATATATGTCTGATCACACCATATTTATATCGGTTAAAAAAGGGGCAAATGTATCAAAAGTCTCATCATAATAATAATCTGATAATAATATTAAATATTTCATTGTTAGTCATTGTAACTGAATATAATTCACCTTTATTATTTATCATTCATTTTGATAAAGTATTAAAAAGTTCGTAGTGCAATTTATGAAAAAAAAACATTCGACTTTTTACACCACGACATTTTGTTTTTTAAACAACCTACACAATTCTAATAGTTTGTTAAAATCCTATATAAAAGTTCTAAATGAATAATGATGTACTTAAATACTAATTTAAAATAACAATCTATTACACATCCTCTATACTGATAGATTCATGGGATAGTTTTTTAACTGCAATATTTTAGACCTTGTAAGAAGTTTATTCACGATAAACATGTCAGAAAGCACATTTAGTTTCACTTTATTCGAAAAAATTGTTCCCCGTAACCCCAAGTATCTTTTGTGACGCTACATTCTGAGTTCATCATTCTCATAAGAACTTAAAGCCTCCGATTGAACCCTTAAAGTCCTGGGATTAGCATTTGGTATAATTATAGGTTTGACAATCGCCCTTTATTCCAGGTAAACAAGTGAGTGGAAGTAAAATTCAGAAACATAGGAATTACAATCAATAAAACTACATAAATTACAAAAGTAAAAGTTTAATTGATTTAATGTGTCAAATTCAGTTTATGAGACTGGACAAAAATCGAATTCTTTTCTTTGTGCTAAATTTTTTCGAACACTCGAAAAAGATTTACAAGAATATCTTCTTGTAATGGTTCAAGGATTTAAAATATAAATAAAAACTTGGCTATTAAACTGAGCTTCGAAAAAAATTTCTATAAGAATCATCAGACAGGCTAAATTAACTTTAACCAGTTCTTCTGAAACTAAACGTTTATTTATACCTAAGTAGCTTTTGGATCAAAGCTAAGGTAACAATATTAGTAGTTTATTAGAATGACAAAATATAACAAGATTGTATTTATGCACACTCAAGAAATAATATTGATATTATCATATATTTATATGAATATATATTTCAGAATCATAATGGTAATAAAATATACGAAGCTCAAATTAGGTGTCAAGAAAACAATTAACCTGTAAATCATTTATTTGCAGAAGATTATCCCTTAAAAAATCAAGCTAGATTCACAACAAAACTTCTGGAAAAGAAAAAATTTCAATTCCTCAATGATTTTACATATATANATGGCTCACAACAGAGGACTACAGAAGGTTGAATCTATCATGTTTAGCAAAAAAAAAGTTTTAGAAACCAGATTGCCGACAAGACCTCTACGAGAATTTCTACGACTAGAAAGGCATGCCGGAATGCTCCAGTTACCTACCTGTAGAACGGACATATTTAGGAGTGCATTCCACGTCATAGCAACAAGGGAGTTAAATGCATTGCCACTTGAGGTGAAAGGGTCGTCGTTCTTCCAAAAAGCCTGCTTGAAACGTTTTCTGGCAACCGACCAGGCAAGCACATAATAGTGTTTATTTTGTAGTGATTATATATACAATTTATCTTCTAATTACTTAATTTTAATTGAAATTACATAAATTTGGGTAAATTCAGTTTCCAATATTTGAATAGAGTTTGAAGTTTTTTAACGCTTATTTATTTAAAGCAACTTACTTGTAGAGCTGCAGTATGAATGCAGTAAGAAAAGATATGAACAAGTGACAGAAGCCGAAAATTTCAGCCCAGAACCGAGTAGCAATGTCCTCTGTCCTCTGAATGGCCTCGTCAGTAAGGAGTGGTGGAGGTTGGTCTGTTGTTCGGAAATAGCTATAAAAAAAAAAAAAAAATACATTTTATAGGTGGAAAGAGTGAATAAATTACTTATTTTAAGGGAAGTATCGCAGAATACTTGCCTAGTGTTCAAGTGATCAAAGCAGTAAACATCTATCCTTTGTGGAGGTTCATTAGTTGAAATATACTCCATCCCATCTAGGTTAAGACAGGCTAAAAATTGCAATTCATTATTCAGGATATATGTAATTCATTGTATGCCTCAGAAATGACAAAATCTTTGAGCCAAACAGTAGTTAATTTATAGAATACTAATTGTATATGGAGTCAATACCGATTACTTTATATAATGTATAGTAATGGATTATGGAAATAAAGAAACAATTCCACAGCTGAAGTTTGGATTAAAAGAAGCACATAAAGTCCCCTTTCCCCTCACCACTGAAAAAATGTACGGCTGTGAAGGGCAATTAACTGGGAAAGAGTAAAGGAATCCGAAGGCTGGTCTATTGGCGTTATAAAATGGATAAGAATTTCACATCATGATTACTCCTTTCGTTAATAGGGTAGCCAAGATAGAAAATATGGTTGTGAGAATGTCAATAACAATTGAGGAATTATTTGACTGGGGTATCTGTCATAGGTGACAGTCTCACTGATGTTAGTTGACCTACCCTCCCCCCCCATTCTCTCTCTCTCTTACGCACACACACTCTCCCTAACTCTACCTCCCTCCCTCCTCTCTCTCTCTCTCTCTCTCTCTCTCTCTCTCTCTCTCTCTCTCTCTTTCTCTCTGTGGGTGTGGTTCATTTCAGGGATGTCCAGGGACTTTATAGAAATCTAAAAAAATATTGATGAGGAAGAATTCAGACGAGATGTGGAAAGTTTGGACTGGAGTAGTCTTGTTAATTCTAAGGATGTGAATTTTATGGTGGAGGAGTTTAATAACAAAGTCACAGTTCTATTTGGTAGGCATGCTCCTTTGCATCGTCCTCGACGGCGAAAATCTAGGCCTTCCCCGTGGTGAATGGAAAAATTAAGGGACTCATGGCGCACTTTTTTTCTTTTGGCTGTATCGTAAAAATGGTTGTGCCGAGGATTTTAAAAGATACAAGTATTTTAGAAATAAAGTAGAATTGGTCATGCGCAATTCTAAAAAGACATGCCTTGCAAAATCTTTAATGTCATGTCCTAGCGCACGGGTTTGGCAGGAGCTTAAGGTACATGGGATCGTCAGTTCTCAGGAGAAGAGAGACGTGTTGTGTAACTTGGAAAATGTTAATAATTTATTTGTTTCTCCTCCAATGACAACATCCCATTTAGACCCGTCATTTGAAACAAATGAAGCGGTGGATGAATGGGAGATGGTTGGAGCAAATTAAGTGCTTACTCATATAATTAATGCCTCGCTTGAGTAAGGAGTTTTTCCTGAAATGTGGAAGCGTGCAATTGTAAGGCCTATTCAGAAGATAACATAAGCGTGTGCACCAGAAGATTATAAGTCTATAGCCCTCCTGCCTGCTCAAAGATAATGGAGAGATCAGTAGCAAGGCAGTTGCTCAGAGATACTAACTTAGTGTCAATCAGGATTTCGCCTGTGGCGCAGTACATGCAGTGCTCTGCATATTGTTACGATGGATATAAGGAAGGCTATCGACGACAGGAAGGTGACCGTTTGGGTGTCCCTGGATTTCTCGAGGGCTTTTGACTGTGTCAGTATCAGCTATTGCTCAGGAAGCTGGGGGCTGTTGGTGTTGCCGAGGATGTATTGTCTTGGATACGTTCTTACCTTGTTGAAAGAGACAGAGAGTAAGGGCAGGTGGTCAAACTTCTTCCTGGATGAGGTGTCGATTGGGGGTGCCTCAGGGTTCTGTACTGGGACCACTATTGTTTTTGTTCTACATCAATGATATAGTTAGGAGTGTAAAGTATTGTAAAATTCACCTGTTTGCGGACGACGTGATGATATGGTACAGTGAATATCCAGATAGTATTACAGGTTGGTTTCAGAGCGTTAATGAGGACCTCGCAATATTATAATAGAGTGGTCGTTGAGTAACCAGCTGTCTCTTAACCCAAGCTAGTCACAGTAGCTATTGGTTGGTACTTCAAAGATGCTAGCTAAATGTGATTTAAAGCTCATACCTAGACTGATCATTGGCAGTCAGGCAGTTCCTAAAAGTAAAAAAATGAAAGTACTAGGAGTGATTTTCAATAGCTTACCGACTTGGAAAGATCAGGCAATGGCTGTGACAAATAAAGTTCGGATCTCTCTGCATTCATTGATGAGATGGAAGCGTTTATTGTCAGAAGAGGTAAAGGCAAAGTTGGTGTAAATGGCTGGGATGGCTCACAACAGAGGACTACAGAAGGTTGAATCTATCATGTTTAGCAAAAAAAAAGTTTTAGAAACCAGATTGCCGACAAGACCTCTACGAGAATTTCTACGACTAGAAAGGCATGCCGGAATGCTCCAGTTACCTACCTGTAGAACGGACATATTTAGGAGTGCATTCCACGTCATAGCAACAAGGGAGTTAAATGCATTGCCACTTGAGGTGAAAGGGTCGTCGTTCTTCCAAAAAGCCTGCTTGAAACGTTTTCTGGCAACCGACCAGGCAAGCACATAATAGTGTTTATTTTGTAGTGATCATTGGAGATTTGTTGGGGTGGGAATATAATTTAATGATATACACATAAAATATTCATTTACTGTTCAGTTATTTATATTATTATTGTTTATATATAT
>KZ806894.1:1027717-1038299 GCA_000696205.2 Oncopeltus fasciatus | reverse complement strand
TTTTTATATATATTCTGTATTTAATTTTATTACTTTGAATTTTTTTTGTTTTTTTAATGATTTTTTTGTTTGTTTTTTGTTTGGGAATGGATTAGAATTAAAAAGTGTAAATTATAAGTAGCCTGAAATTGTTAGGAAGAATGGGTAACATCCTATGATAATAAAGAACTAATCTTTCTCTCTCTCTTCATTTTTTTTTCTTCATTGAGGTGATATCCCGTACTAAGTAATTATTATTGCAGTACTATACATTTTATTAGTACCCATTCTATTTATGTCATATGCTGAGGTTATCTTCGATGTTAAATCATATTTCATTCAATAAAATAATTCCTGATAAGTAACATGCCCTTTAAACTTAACAATATGCTAGGTTATTGGCGACGAGGATTAACTAAAGTTTAAGTAATGTCACGACGTAGAAGTAAACCTCAACTAGCGGCAAGCTATGAAGGTACTCAACTACACACTACAAGTAAAAGGATGGACATTGACACTTTTGATCCAAACTGAGCACTGAAAGTACAATTCTCAAAGATTGGACTATTTTCTGAATGCCGCTGAAGAAGTCGAGACCTATTTCTTATGGAAATTGGCTCAGAAGCTTTTAAGATATTAGTATCTGTTTTAGATACATACCACACCAGACCATTTTTCACAGCAAGATTAGAGTTTACCCGTAAGGGAGAGGAATCGAAACTGCCCGGGATTTTATTTATAGTTTAGGACAGATTGTGGGAGGATGTTTGTATGGCCCCAATCTAAACGAAAGACTATGTGACCAGGTAATATTTGGCATTAACAATACTTATTGCAGAGGAGATTGTTAAAGTAACCACCATCATAGACCATAGCTGATATAGAAACTATTATCTATGGCTTAGAAAATGTGGAGCTAGGACAATGTAGAATGTCTGATGGAACTTCTGGATTCGATGAATTGGCTCGTCAACCATTTTTCAAGAAAAAATCTGGTTTTGCAGAGGAGATTGTTAAAGTAACCACCATCATAGACCATAGCTGATATAGAGACTATTGTCTACGGCTTAGAAAATGTTGAGTTAGGTCAATGTAGAATGTCTGCTTGAACTTCTTAACTCAGTAAATTGGCACGTGTTAACATTGTATTAATTACGGTAATTTTATTTTAAAAAAAAGAAAAAAGAACTCAAAGTGCCAGACTATTGGTAAAGTATGTTTTGCATGTCATGAAGAGAATCATTTTGCTAAGGTTTGTGTCAAGTCAGCACATCTTAGACATTTCTGGTATCAACAGATTTTTTTTAAGGGGGAAGAGGATTAGTTAAACAAATTATATTTACAATGTTTCATAAATAAATATTTTAAACATAAACAGTCATATTTAATCAAATGAACAACTTTGTATTACCTCGAACATTTGATCTATCATAAAATCTCTCCTTAGCACCCATCTGTCCATCTGTTTTCCCAGGAAATAATTGTTTTGATATACATTTATGTGTCTTCAGGGAGTTACATTTCATACACTGATATCCATTGATGTTATATTTCCCATCATCACATTGTTGACCCTCTTCATTTACATGAATATGCTTTTTATCTGAAGGAATAAGAGGTATTTCTTTTTGAGGTGGAATTGTAAAGAGGGGCCTTGAATTTCCTCGTACAGCTCGAAATTTGAACATCTGTAAATCATGAAGTTCCTATTTATCTTTTATAATATTTTTCTTTGTAGGATTTCATAAAAACCATAGATTTCACAAATTTCAGGAAATCTGTTGAAACTCGGTTCTTATATTTATAAGCCAACAGACCACTGACTGAAAAATCCAATGTTTATTGGAGGATATACTTCCTGAACTTAACATTGAATAAGATATAATTGTTGAGTCAAATTTGAAAAAAAAAAAAAATAATCTATCACTTTAAATATAAAAATAGAATATAAGCGATCGAAAATATCACATTGATTTAAATGAAATACGGGCTTTTGACCAACTTCCCTCAACATCAATGGTACAAAAACTCAGTCTTAAGTCCAGCCAAGAAAAAAAATATCTATGAGCATGACTCAATACATTTGTATTTCAAGATATATGGATATCAATTGGATGTCACTGTATTTGATACTGTACATCCAAGTAGGTAACAGACCCTTGCCAAACCAAAAAAATATATTGATAAATGCAAACAAGTATGATACTTTAAATCTAACAACACTTTCACTCAACAACAAATTACTATATGTAATTACCTAGAATCTTAATCTATAGGGTCTTACTCATTTATTTAAGTGAAACTTTTAAGATGTTATCTCTCCAGATTTTTTGTTAGTTATTACAAAAAATATAATAAGTTTCAATTTCATGAAACAAAAATAAGAGTGTTCATTGTTAGAAAAATTTATAATTGTTTAACTTACTTACACAAATAATCATTTCAGACATTCAGACAATATGGATATTTATGTGTGATAATACTTTACCCTAGGTATGCTACTAAGATCAGCTATCATTTTGGCCTTGTAGAGTTGAGGAACAGTCTCTCCAGAATCAGAAGTGCTGTATGGTCTACTGCGTGTTGACCTAGCCAAAGAAATGTTGAGCTATTATTATTTTTTTATTAACTTAAATAATTAAAATTACAGAATGGGTAGCTCATGGGATCTGTTTGGGTCTTGCTTGATCTGGTGCTGTAGGTTTAAATCCCACCCTGGGTAAGCTTGATAAATAAAAGCTTGTCCTGAGCCATGAATGTTTAGAGTGGGATGGCAACTCACAAGTTGCTATTCACAAATAGCCCCTCCCTCCATGACCCAAAGTGGTTGAAAGGGAGGCTAACACTCAAAGAAAAAAAAAAAAGATCCATTGTGTTTGTTGAAAGAAGCTTGAGTGAATACAGATAAATAAAACATATGATTTTGAAAGGCCCATGTTTTTAGTTTCCCCTGGGTAGTATGGTAAAGATCTGAAGACATTTTTTTAAAAAATAAGTCGTAATAAAAATGTGAATAGCATATTATTATTCTTTTTATTATGGGAGAAAACCCATTTACTAAATTTATAATATTATTAAAGGGCTGACATGATTCCTATGAAATTTAGGCCCAATCGACAATGTGTTTGATTCCACATCAGATTAATCCATCAACTGTATGTAGATTAAATTAAGGTTTAAATGTTTATAAATGTTATAAAATCAGAATTGTTATATATATTGAGCTTTCATTTATGCCAATTTGTTGAGCTTTGCATTTTTGCTTTCTTAGTTTTATGTCTTGCCTCTGTTGGTTATCCTGAAAGTTAATAGTTTTCATTGGAGATTGTGAAAGTTTAAGAAAATGTAAAATGAGCTTTGTTATTGTAGTCTTATTTGATTTTCAGCTCACCTATTTTAGTAAAGTTACAAAAATGGAAGGCAGGATCGAATTAAATAAGTAATAGGTGTCACATGTCAAATTAAGCACTAACATTTTAAAACTACTTCAACTTCAAGGTGGTTAGGGATTAATCCCTGGATGTTTTTTCCTTGACAATAGTGTTGAAATGTTAATTCATGTAGTATTCATCACTTGTCCACTTCTACTTAAAATAGATGATTTTCAAATTTATATTGTTCTAATACTTCTGTGCAATATTTTTTTTACTGCATTGAAAAATGCATAAATAAATATGTTATTAAATATGATAGAAAATACACTATTATATGGTGGATATAAGATGCTGAAAAAAAGAGGGATTTGAAAATGGGAAGAGTAGAGAGAGACTTTTATTTATAGGTCCCTCTCTTCTTTTTCCTGCTAAACCATTTCACCCTTTTTTTAGTAAGGAAAAGTCATGAAAACAGCATTGAGTTAATAACACAGACTTAGGGAAAAAATAATTTTATTTTTTTAAAGGCAAACATTTATATAAAATTCAAACTCTAATCATTGATATGTGTACCATTTTAATTGATTATTGATTTGAAAATGATTATTCTACTGTAGTAGAAGTTCTGAGTATTCTTGGCTAAAAACTGAAGCCAAGTGATATGCACAAGCCTCTTTTTATGCAAGCTCTAAATCATTAGTCGAGCTCTGCATAGAAGAAAACAGATACTAGACAGGGCAAGGTCTAGGCTATGTGGTGAATGGATCTAAACTTCCCAGCTAAGCTCTCTCAAATTTAGCCAAGTCACTATAGATGTGAGTGACCTAGTGTCGTGATGGAAAACATTTTACATAGTGATTAATTCTGGCTGTCTTTCTTGAATCGCCTGCTTCAACAACATGTTAGGTATTTCTTTCCCCTGTGAAGCCTGATGATAATGCATATGAGGAAACCATAAGAAATATAATATGATCAAACCCCAACAAATTCTTTATTAATATAAGGGAACATTGATTCAGACATTAAAGATAGGAAACTACATTGATTTATATGATAATTCTTACACAAAACTTAATCTTTAATTCTGTCAGTATCTGAATGCTAGTTGTGTGAAGATGACAAAAAACCATGATATTTTTTTGATAATAGGTTTCCATCTTACCATGAATTTTTTTTTTTTAAATACAGAGTATATGATTTGTTATTTTTCATGAGTAGTGAAAAATAATATACTTTTCTCAAAACAAGAATATTTGTAATCCTTTATGAAGATTATTCTGACATACAGAATCATTCTCTTATATCTTAAACTATCTAAGAAAGACATTTTCCATTTATCACTCATTACTGGTGCTATTTTAATTCAATTATATTATTATGTAATAAATAATAATAATATTATATAAAAAATGTATTCTTACAAATTTTTGAGCTTATATTTTTTCTTTTTCGTCGTAAAAGGAAAGTACCAAGCTGAAAAAAATAAAAGAAATTTTATAAAAAAAATCATGAATATAAATGAAGGAAAATACTTAAAGGAATAACACATACTAAGCATTTTATAAAAAGCATGGGTGGATTTTGTACCAGACTTGGTAGGCTGATGATAGAGACTTGGAGTACCTTCCATTCAATGAGGTTGTTGTTCTCAATTATTCTAAAATTATTGATGAATAAAAAGTAACTTAATTTGGTAGATAAGAAAACCATTTCTCTCACACACACAAACACACGCGCGCACACACACACATACACACATTTATTGTGCTTTTATTGGCTCTACATCTTTCTCCCCAAATTTGCCTATGGCCTGTAGTATAGTATATTACACTTTAAGTTTTCATAAAGGACACTGAGCCATTCTGAGATATGTAAGAAAATATATAAAACAGACTGCAGCTTAATGTCAAGAAAAGTGGTAATGAGGGGAGGAGATTGGATATCTTGCAAAGGTATAGTCTAATACCTAATTGGATTAGGAATTGGAGCTTATCCAATGTTTTTCTCACTATGGAACACTAAGGAACAGATGGAACCAGAACCCAATTATGAAATACAATAAACAACAGACTCTTACTTTTCACTAAGTGGTTAAAACATTATGAAAAACTAGTGATCTTCAACCATAAAGAATGCAATAAAAGATGAGCTGATGTTCACTGCTAGCTATCTCAGGCTTGAAAGAGCCAAAATATACATTGATGGTAAATATATTTAGAAAATTAATACAAGAAAGAAAAGTTTAATTTTAGTTTTTGTTTGTAAAGGTGCATGTACATATAGTTCTTCAGAGTATAGGTCTTTTCTTACTGTAGAAGGGACTCTTCCAGCTCTTGTTGCCTCACTCTGTAGTTCAATCTTATAAAGTAATATTTTATAATTAATTTTAAGTAAGGCATTAATTTTGTTTCCTGTAGACATAATATAATTGAGTTTTATCTTCCATTAGATTGTAATTTCCTGAAAAAGGGTTTTTAAACCATTACAATTCCAGCTAAGTACCGACATTAATTTAAGTTATATGATCAGAAGGAAGATAAACTATATGTACACACACACACACACACACACACACACACACACACACACACATGATCACTTGTAAAGGTACACTTCTATTCAGTATCTACACATATGTATAATTTTTTTCTTCTTTATCTTATTGGCTCTAAGATACTTTTAAGGGAAAGCAGATCAATTAAGCAGAATATACACAAACACACACACATATCTACTCTTGAATAATACATTTATTTTGCTCTTATTGCATAATAATTTGATCCTATTAAAAGAAAAAGTGATTTAAAAATTCGGTATTGACTTGTTCAAATATATTAAACTAGCTTTAATTCTAATTTTGGATGCTAATATAATTATTGTAATTATTATTATGATTAGAAATGTTTTACAATAACAATTATATTGCATTTTGTATGCATTATTGGCTTTTTTATAGGAAGAGTTATAGATAAATACAAAATATGTTTATGTTTACTAAATTTAAGTATGATCTTTAAATTTTTTTCTTTAAAGTTTTTCAATTCAATTGTATCTCTAATTATTTATGTATTTTTTATTATTTTTAAATATATTTTATTAGCTTTATGCATTGAACCCTATCGTGAATGTGTGGGAGTTTGGAATATTGCTGTTTTCTTCCCTACCTTGGGAAGGAGGTTCATTGTATTTACTCTTTTCAGAAATATATGTTATTTTGATAGTTTTCCTTCGAAAGATGGTAAGAAGGTGGCTTGGAGTCCTGGAGCCTAGTTCACTTGGCACATGAGACAGGTTGATCTCAATTAATTGTTAATCTTGATTAAAATTTATCCAATAAAATCATGTTTGACAAGCTACTTCTACTTTTATTTTTATTTTTGTTCTAATTACTTCAGCAAAGTTCATATTACTTATAACTGAGTAAATTTCATTATATTTCTTTTCACTTCATTGTAAGGAATTGTTTCCATAAGTTGAATTCTTTTAAAACAACAAATCATCAGTCATGATTTAGTTACCGAAGAGCAGGAGTCTCTCTCCCCATCACCCTATTTGCCCTGATGAAGGCCTGAAATTTAGGCTGAAACGGTGAAAATAAAAAAACTTTTTGTTTACAAATCACTTTTACTTCTTTGGTTCTTAAGATTGAATACCTGACTAACTTCTCCTCATGAATTGCTTTAATTTTTCTTTCTTTTACTTTTTACAATTCTTATCAAGACTAGAGCTGTGATATTTACAATTAAAACAAAGAGTTATAAAAGATTAACAAGATGGGGCCTCATGTTCTGTTTTTCCACCAATGACAAATAGAGGTTTTTGAGGCAGTGAGCAAATTGTCCCAATCTCAAGTAGTTACACTGAACACTGAATTGAACTTGGAATATGCTTTTTCACTGTTATTCTTTGAAAATATTATTTGTAAATTTCTTGGGGGATAGTAGAAAGTAAAAAGAGTTTATACTAATGGTTTTTTTTTTTTCCGTTTCCTGACTTTTTTGGTATTCATTTTCTTGTTTCTTAAATAATAATTCTTCCAGATTTCCTCTCACTCTACTTGATCTAGAACAAAATATAACCCCTTTGACAATGATTAATATTTTATGCAGGATCACTTTCATTTTTATTAATGAACCCAAATTAGTCAGTATCTCAGATTTGTTCTCTAGTTTTTGTTTAAAATAAAATTGTTCCATTTCTCAATTTTTAACATTCTTTGGCTCTCCACAAAGTTTTTTTTAATTTTCTGGACATTCATCTGTAACTTCTTTCTAGTGTTTTGGTTCTTGAATATTTGCGGTTAATTCAAATTTCAAGTAATTGTTGCCAGTTTTTAAATAAAACTTGTTCTCATGAAATGTAATTATATTAAATTAGAAATATGCCTCTGCCATCTTTTATTAATTAAATAAAATATTATCTTAAACTATTGTCTACGGCTTANATTTAAAAAATATATAAATATATTAAATCAATTTGTTTGAATATCTCTGGAACCAGAATAATTATTTTCTTCCTATTCCTCATGACCCCTTTTTCTCATCAATAAATATTGTGAGGAAGAGTCTAAAGTTTTTTTGTTTTTTTTTAGGCTTTTTAAAGTAATCATATAGATTTTTACAAGCTATCTAAAACTAAATATATTTTTTAAGTAGCATAAATATTGCACCTCGAGTACCAATATGCTTCAAAATCCAAATTGGAAAGTAAAAATAAATAAATTATTTTTACTAGATTTTTAACTTCTATTTAACTACATTTTTAATTTAACTAACTTCTATTTAACTAAATTTTTATTTACTATTTAAAAAAAAATATTACATATCATAGAGAAAAGTCTATAATTTGAAATTTTTAATTTCCCTACCTGAAAAAGTGGTATGTATATTTTTTTAAAAAGTTTATCTGAATTATATTAATGCAATAAAAGATGAGCTGATGTTCACTGCTAGCTATCTCAGGCTTGAAAGAGCCAAAATATACATTGATGGTAAATATATTTAGAAAATTAATACAAGAAAGAAAAGTTTAATTTTAGTTTTTGTTTGTAAAGGTGCATGTACATATAGTTCTTCAGAGTATAGGTCTTTTCTTACTGTAGAAGGGACTCTTCCAGCTCTTGTTGCCTCACTCTGTAGTTCAATCTTATAAAGTAATATTTTATAATTAATTTTAAGTAAGGCATTAATTTTGTTTCCTGTAGACATAATATAATTGAGTTTTATCTTCCATTAGATTGTAATTTCCTGAAAAAGGGTTTTTAAACCATTACAATTCCAGCTAAGTACCGACATTAATTTAAGTTATATGATCAGAAGGAAGATAAACTATATGTACACACACACACACACACACACACACACACACACACACACACATGATCACTTGTAAAGGTACACTTCTATTCAGTATCTACACATATGTATAATTTTTTTCTTCTTTATCTTATTGGCTCTAAGATACTTTTAAGGGAAAGCAGATCAATTAAGCAGAATATACACAAACACACACACATATCTACTCTTGAATAATACATTTATTTTGCTCTTATTGCATAATAATTTGATCCTATTAAAAGAAAAAGTGATTTAAAAATTCGGTATTGACTTGTTCAAATATATTAAACTAGCTTTAATTCTAATTTTGGATGCTAATATAATTATTGTAATTATTATTATGATTAGAAATGTTTTACAATAACAATTATATTGCATTTTGTATGCATTATTGGCTTTTTTATAGGAAGAGTTATAGATAAATACAAAATATGTTTATGTTTACTAAATTTAAGTATGATCTTTAAATTTTTTTCTTTAAAGTTTTTCAATTCAATTGTATCTCTAATTATTTATGTATTTTTTATTATTTTTAAATATATTTTATTAGCTTTATGCATTGAACCCTATCGTGAATGTGTGGGAGTTTGGAATATTGCTGTTTTCTTCCCTACCTTGGGAAGGAGGTTCATTGTATTTACTCTTTTCAGAAATATATGTTATTTTGATAGTTTTCCTTCGAAAGATGGTAAGAAGGTGGCTTGGAGTCCTGGAGCCTAGTTCACTTGGCACATGAGACAGGTTGATCTCAATTAATTGTTAATCTTGATTAAAATTTATCCAATAAAATCATGTTTGACAAGCTACTTCTACTTTTATTTTTATTTTTGTTCTAATTACTTCAGCAAAGTTCATATTACTTATAACTGAGTAAATTTCATTATATTTCTTTTCACTTCATTGTAAGGAATTGTTTCCATAAGTTGAATTCTTTTAAAACAACAAATCATCAGTCATGATTTAGTTACCGAAGAGCAGGAGTCTCTCTCCCCATCACCCTATTTGCCCTGATGAAGGCCTGAAATTTAGGCTGAAACGGTGAAAATAAAAAAACTTTTTGTTTACAAATCACTTTTACTTCTTTGGTTCTTAAGATTGAATACCTGACTAACTTCTCCTCATGAATTGCTTTAATTTTTCTTTCTTTTACTTTTTACAATTCTTATCAAGACTAGAGCTGTGATATTTACAATTAAAACAAAGAGTTATAAAAGATTAACAAGATGGGGCCTCATGTTCTGTTTTTCCACCAATGACAAATAGAGGTTTTTGAGGCAGTGAGCAAATTGTCCCAATCTCAAGTAGTTACACTGAACACTGAATTGAACTTGGAATATGCTTTTTCACTGTTATTCTTTGAAAATATTATTTGTAAATTTCTTGGGGGATAGTAGAAAGTAAAAAGAGTTTATACTAATGGTTTTTTTTTTTTCCGTTTCCTGACTTTTTTGGTATTCATTTTCTTGTTTCTTAAATAATAATTCTTCCAGATTTCCTCTCACTCTACTTGATCTAGAACAAAATATAACCCCTTTGACAATGATTAATATTTTATGCAGGATCACTTTCATTTTTATTAATGAACCCAAATTAGTCAGTATCTCAGATTTGTTCTCTAGTTTTTGTTTAAAATAAAATTGTTCCATTTCTCAATTTTTAACATTCTTTGGCTCTCCACAAAGTTTTTTTTAATTTTCTGGACATTCATCTGTAACTTCTTTCTAGTGTTTTGGTTCTTGAATATTTGCGGTTAATTCAAATTTCAAGTAATTGTTGCCAGTTTTTAAATAAAACTTGTTCTCATGAAATGTAATTATATTAAATTAGAAATATGCCTCTGCCATCTTTTATTAATTAAATAAAATATTATCTTAAACTATTGTCTACGGCTTA
>KZ806894.1:1001516-1014587 GCA_000696205.2 Oncopeltus fasciatus | reverse complement strand
TCTATAAAAAGAAATAGAAGATCTATAATAATAAAATACAAAAAATATGATCTGTATATCCAATCTTTGAAATTACATATATGATACAGTGCTTACAAAATTAAAATAGTTTTGAGAAAAAAAAATTGTGACAATGGAGCAAGAAATTGTACCCAGACCACTCATTTGTAATTTTAAAATTTTAAATATTAAATAAAACAAATACAAAATATTTAAATAGAAATTTCAAACAAATTAATGGGTTTACATTTAATAAAGGAACTAAATAGGGACATTAAAATAGAATGTTCAATTTTCTGACTATTTTCCACAATTTTTTAAATTCTGAATAAGAAAATTTCCCATAAGTAAATGAAGCTATTCCAGCTAGTACCATGGTAAGACTTTTGAAAAATTGCAACAGATCACGGATTCTACTTAGGTAAAGAAAATATGGTCTTTTCAAAATTATATTTACATATCAATATAAATGAATAGGAGGATAAATTATAATATACAAAGATTGCTAAATTTGTGGAGAAACAAGTCGTCCTTCATCAGAGAGAATTATAAATAAACTTAGAAATTAAATGAGTTAATTTCTACTTCTCTTTAAGGGCGACTTGTTTCCTTGAAAATTTAAATTCTTTGTGTATTCTATACTTTTATTTTTACTCCTGTCAATGAGATTTACATTAATCTCCTTAATGTATAACTATACATATATCATCACTATAGGACATCATGGGTGTAAAAATAAATTTTCAATGTTTAAGTTCTATAACTTATTTACTAAAAGCACTAATTAAATAGATATTTACAAAATTAAGTACTATGGCTGGGCGTTTTCTCCACTTTTCATTCCTGATTAATTTTGAGCCAGCCTTTGTGGGCTTGCATTTAATGCCATTTTACGTACTTTTTTATTTATGTGTCAAGATAGAGGTATTTCACGCGGTTTATAGTGGTCTAACAAGATAAAAGCTTATAACATATATAAATAAGATGAAATATAGAATCAACTGAAAATTGTTGTTAATAAAAAAATTGGAAATATCGAGGATCTAAAATACTATATTGCTAACAATTTTGCAGAGCATCACCACCAAAGATTAAAAAAAAAAAAAGGAATGAAACATTTTTTTATGAATCTGCTTTGTGTTCGTCGTGTTCAATTAAGTATTGAATGACAGATATTAATTTGGAGCTTTGAAAAAGTGATTAAATAAGCAAAAAAGACCAAAAAGGAGAGGGGTGAGAATTGAAGAGGTGGGGAGAGAGATAGAAAGAAAAGGTAATGGGTAGAGAGAGGGGGGGCTGTGGAGGTGAGGTGTTAAGGGACGGGTGGCCTCAGACTCAGCTACAGTTTTAATTAAAATGTTTCACATTGATCGGAGTTTCCCCCCTGCCGGATCGGGTGTTCATTTCCACCTCGAAAGTGCCATGTCAACACGTAGGCGAGAAGACGAGTGGTCGGATCAAAACACGGCAGACCGTCGCATCCTGTCATCGAGATGGGCACAGACACACGCACACACACCTAGAGCGACTGTGGCAGCGACCAGTGGCAAAAGCACGACATGCCCAGAGGATTTCCCTAGAAGTCAAACGGCTAGACTCTAGTGACTTCTAGTTAAGTAAGATGTAGGACTTTGATGTATTCCAAAGTACCAAAAGTTCACTAAAACTATTGTCCATCCTTGAAACGAATGGGTCATTTATCTTTAAATTAGCTGAGATTCGATTTAGTTTGATTTGTAATTACGATAAACTAATTTTACTCTTCTTAAAACTTTTTTCGCGCTCGATCCGAAAAACAAACCTACTACCATTGTATAAGGTTAAAAAGGAAAGTAGTAAATACACACAAATATATATTTATAAACACATGTTTTCTTACATGGTGCTATTTTGTAGTCTGGGTAATATGGTAATACTATATAATGTATATGGTATTTGGTATTTGGTCAATATAAAAATGACCCACAAGAAATTGTTCAAAATAATCTTGTTAAAAGGTGATAACAGGCTTTTAGGTCTGTTAGGTGATAAATCCTTTTTATGATTTATTTTCATTTCTAAATAACTGAAGGTAAGACTGGATCGGTCTCTTCATGTTGAAAAAATAAAGTGTTGATTCTGAGTTGATGACTGATTAACATTTTTTCAGATGTTCAGCAATAAATGCGTACATTTCAATTGAATTTAATGTTATTGAGGATTAAATGGTCAGTGAGTAATACAGATCTCGCTTACTTTTTGTGTTAATCTGAAATTATTCGGCAGTTTTTGGTTGACAAAAATGAGTAAAAAAGAAAGTTTCTTTTTTTTATTCTTCTCTTCCGCTCCCCCAGTTAAAACATTCGTTTAATGTTTGGTATAATATAAGGGTATTTATTCCAAATACATTTTAAATATCGTTCATTTTCATGTAAGCTTATTATTTAAAAAAATAACCTCCGCCTCAAGAAAAAGAAATAAAAAAAAAGTTTCAATAAGGTACCAAATAATTATTGCCTTAATAAGGTTAATTTGATAATAAACAATAATTTTTCAGTTTTTATTTTAAACATGGAAGCAATGTATGGGCAACTCATCACCGGATCTTTAACAAGTAAAGAAGTAAAAGAAGAAAAATATATAATATAAAATAACACAACGCCATATGATTTACTTGCAGACTTTAAAAAAAAAATCTAAAATATTCACTCTTATAATAAAAAATAAATAAATAAAATAGGCAGTAACTAGATTATTTATTTATATCGAATTTTTGTGTGTTATAATGGATTGTTAAGAAAATGTTTCAGAAAACTAATAATTAGAATGCCAAAACCCACAAAAGAAGGAGATCTATATAATAAAAAAAATACTAAGTATTAAATTTAGGTATAAGAAAAGTCAGAAATGACTCTTTGAGTAACCTTTTGTCACTTTGTTCAAAGGCCTTAATGGAAGGATCATCCCAGGAGAGAGGCCTTGGGGTAATCGATATTTTTAATTAATGTTTGAGTCAGGCAAGGTATAACTTCTATAATTAACCTTAAGATTTCTTAAAATCTCCTCTTTGCGGACTAAGTTCTTGCATCTTATCTGATACTGAGCAGGAGATCAAATATAAATCTAAATATCCTCTTAAAAACTCTTTGGTTTGAAGCAAAAGTGTTCATTTGCAGCAGACTGTAATACACTGTAATACACTGTAATATAAAACAATTTATTGGGTTCTGTAAAGAGCTGTGGAGTGTTTATAACCGGTGAATGGGACACAATAATAAATTCATAGTTATTTAAGCATCAAACGAATGAAGTATTGCTCTTCCTAAGGATTTGAAACTTCTGAGATCAAGTCAAAATAATACATCAAAACAGACACAAGGGCACTTAAATGCAAACTGTTTTTTCCAGCTGATGTCCAATATTTTTTTATTCTTTTGAAGAATAAATGCGAAGAGGGTGAGACGGAGGGGGGGGGGCACTGAATTTATAAGCAGTATGGTGTATGCTTTTTATTATTATTAGTTTTTTCCCTATTTTTTTAGAGTGTTTTTCTTTTGCTGAATTTCCCATTTCCATGATGTCTGTGCACTACAAAATTATCATAATTATAAGATATTACTGGAAAAAACATTTTTCACCGCTGAAGCAACTCGTTAAAGTATTAAATATGGAGGAGAAGGTGTCTTTGACCAGCGCACATCGCGGCGTTGGTTAGAAAAATTTAGCAGTGGAGATACGACGTTGGAAAGAAAGAAGTTCTCCGAGTGACCATTAATGGATATTGATGAGGTTCTGCAGGAGGCTGTTGTGTCAAATCCGTCACAAGTACTCACGAATTTGGCAGGGAGTGTGGTGTGTCGAAAGATACTGTTAGTCACCATTTTCTCTCTATGGGGAAGGTGAAAAAGACCAACAGACTAGTTCCTGACGAACTTACTCCTCAGCAATCAGCTAAGAAGTAAGAAAGTTCTGATTTGATATTTTACAGGCAGATTGTCACTTATGAGGAAAAGTGGATTTACTGACGAAATTCAAATTACGGTTGTAAGCAATGGCTAGATTGCAGTAAAACTGCTTTACCGCTTGCTGCAATGGGGCAATTTGAAGAAAAAAAATCCCATACTTTTCGTTTTATGTAATTTTGAAGGTGTTATTCATCACGAATTTGTCATGACGTATGCACTATAAATTCTCAATTCTACTGCGAACAAGTGGAAAGCTTTTAGTAATGTTATAAGCCTTATACTGCTTTGATCAACGCATAAGAAGTTCTGTTCCAATAAAATAATGCTCATCCTCACACTCCCGTCAAATAAAAGCTTTAAAGAACATCATGGGTTCGAACTCCTGCTTCATCCACCATATAGTCCAGACCTAGCACCATCGGTTTACTACTTGTCTCGATCCATAGCCCATTTTATTTATGGGAAAAAATGTGATAATTTGTCAAATTGCGGTCAAAGGGTTCTTTAAAAGCCGTAAAATACCAGGGAATGATTTCAGCGTGGGATCCAGCAATTGGCTAAAAGATTGCTAATGGCACTAGATTTCCATAGATTATGCTTTGAGTATTAATTGTATATTTATCAAAGAATTAATAGCAGAAATATTTGGGTGAAGAAGGGTAATTTATATACATATATATAAATCCCTTTATTTTGGGCCAAAATAAACTTCAACCTGCCATTTTGAAAGTACCAGTGATTGTATATTAATGAAACCCTGGTTTTTAAAAGAAAATACATTTATTAAATGAAAATTAGCACATTTTTATTGATAACCTCTTTTAAAAGCTTATAATTTCTTATCAGTATCATATTTATAGCTTTCCTGTCCCAATTCCATTTAAATTTCAACTGTTATCATTTGTTTATTTCCCAGGGAAGATTTGATTACTCTTGGGGAATATAAGACTTCTCTAATCACTAATATACGGTGGGTAATGTTCACTTTTACAAACCAGCTGTAGATGTGGCAATAAGCGACACCATGGCGAGGATTTATCAGTGAAGCCAGAGTATGGCTAAGACAGGCAGCCCTCGGTGCCTCGGAGTGGGAGCAGAGGAAGGCTGGACCGGGAGTATCTGCAGATGTGTTAGGGCATTGATGAAATCCGAAAAGAGGTCTCTGTGGGATAAGACGCCATCTGAGAGAGCAGTCAGGTAATCACGCTACCCCCCCCCTCTCTCTCGTCCCTTTGTCGGGCAAAACATTAATTGAAATTATCGACCACTACTCGAGAGGAAGAGCGGCTCTGGCTGTCTCTAGCGCTCCGCCACTTTACTACACGATTTATTTCACCTCTGGAGAGCGTGGGGGGGGGGCACCCCATTCCCCCCCACCCCGGCGAACTCTCCAAACCATTTTATTCCAACACCCCCCTCCCCCACCATGGCGCTGAGAGAGCCGTGCATTAAGCCCTCATATCAACTTTTCCAATTACTGCGAGGCGCCCGCTCTACGGATTCTCTTCTCCCTAATTATTAACGGCCTTGGATTGGATTATTCAATCGGTTTCTATCCTACCCCCACTTCTCCCCCAATTCCGCCTATGGTCCTCTCTGTTCTTGTTTTCCTTTGGCTCAATCCTTTTCTGACAATCTCTGTCCACACTGTTCCTTTGTGGAAAAAGGAATTTAGTACGATTCCCTTGTTTTAATTCTTTATTTATATCAATGGGTTCTTAACAGATGCCCAAAATATGTTGGTTATAGCTTGGATAAAATTTTGATATAATTGTTCACGTAGGCTTCGACGGTCGTCAGATGTATTTTACCGTTTCTTCTTCCGGGTTGGACTGTGTCAAATTCTTGTTATTTCGCACATCATGTGATGGCTTCTTCAGGGCTGAAAAGAGAATGAGAGTCGTAAAAGAGATTTTTAAAATCCAGGTGGTATATAATTACCATGTTTTATACACCAGGTGGTGTATAATCCCGGCTCGGTCTGGTCCTTAGGCAAAGCCTGCCTTCCCATTGCCACCAGGAATTTACAAGATTCCCTGCTCCTGCGGAACTTCTTACATCGGTGAAACCGGAAGGACGATAGACACACGTCTCAAAGAACACATCGCAGACATCAAACACGGACGCACAGAGAGGACAGCTCTAGCAGAACACTTCGCCAACACCTGTCACCACATTAAATTCGAAGACGCTTCAATACAGACCCGGGAAAGCAACTACTATCGACGAACCATCAGAGAAGCCAACGAAATAACCAAGAATCCGAAAAATATCAACAAAGAAGACGGATACAGACTGAGCAAAAACTGGAAACCAGCGCTAATTAACAAGAGGATCCAACCAATCAGTGAACAGCCACCTGACTACTCCAGAGACCAAAAAACTGGAAACCAGCGCTAATTAACAAGAGGATTCAACTAATCAGTGATCAGCTACCTGACTACTCCAGAGACCAGCCGCCAGAACACAGTATCAACCAATGGGAAGGCAGGCTTCGCCCAAGGACCAGACCACGCCGGGATTATACACCACCTGGTGTATAAAACATGGTAATTATATACCACCTGGATTTTAAAAATCTCTCTTTTACAACTCTCATTCTCTTTTCAGCCCTGAAGAAGCCATCACATGATGTGCGAAAGCTCGGCAAATAACAACAATTTGACACGGTCCAACCCGGAAGAAGAAACGGTAAATAAATTTGATATAATTGTTATTTTGAGCAATAAGCATATATTACAAAAAACATTCGATAGATGCTTCCTTGACCCTCTACAGGATAAGAAATCACCTACAGCTCAGATAATAGGCATGAGACGAGCAAATCATTTACAACGCATTCAGGGGCTGGACCACATTGATATATATAAAAATCAAGTTTTAGGAAGCCAATATGTCCTGGAAATAAGATTACATGCTATGGGTATTTTGATTCTCTACCCAAGGTGCGATGAAGAATGGTTTAAAAAACATTTTAAATATTAGTTTATCTATAAATAAAAGCGAACAGGTTGGTTAATCTCAAAACGAAGGTGGTATAGGGAGAATCTTGATGGCTGAAGAGCGAGTGAAATGAGAATGACTTCAGAAGTGAAGTATCTTAAACGTTCACGTACATGAAATATATTGATAGGTGAGATTTAAAAATCTGAAATTTCATGACATCTTTTAATACAAAAATAAATAATGTGATTCATTATCATAAGTACTTTTATATTCATCCTACTGAAACACTATCTTAATTTCAAGGAAAATTATGTCGAATCATAATGATATATACAGCAATGACATCAATATCAAATATAAAATTTATTTATGGTAAATATGACAAATCAATAACTGAGCAAACCTCAATTATTAGTGAATAATTAATCTACATAAATTAATGTAATTGATATTTATTTTAAAAGCTAATTGGTGAAATATCAAATATTAAAAATAATACTTATTTATTATATTTCATCGAGCATTGGCCTTCTTTGAACTTATTGCATACCGATTTAAATATTATTAGAATTCATATCACGACAATATATCATAATCAGAATTTTAAATGTGAAACATAAATTGGGAGAAAATTTATATATTTAATTAAAGACCAACTTTTAGGTATGCTTTTCCTTGTTTTTCTTGTTTTTTTAAATTAATACGTAACATATCACTGTTTTGATAATTTTGAAGCTAAAATATTGGGAGGTAAAGATAAAAAAAAAATCATTATTTATGGATTTCTTTGGAGGTTCGACTGTCCGTCCAATGGTTAAGGAACTTCCTAGGTTAGGAGACAAAGGACCTAATTAAAAACTTACAAAGCACAGTATTTCTAAATGTGCATTTGTTTTCAATATAAGAGTATTTTGGGTGTACTCCTGGGAATAGCCAGCCCTAATTGGGTAACATTTGTGGTTGAATGAGGAAAAAAATCTGATTCTGACCACATGGTGTGTATGGTCTCCAATGTATCGTGGGTCGCGAATAAACACGTCTTTAGCTGATTTTCCTCCTGGAATTCAATGGCTTGAAGAACTGTTGTTTTTTTTTAATTTTTTTTTTTTTTTTAATTCCCAAGGTAAAATAATATCTTCCCCTTATAAAATTTAAGACTAAATAGACTATTTAACCTTATACAGAAACCTTCAGAAACCATTCATATTTTAATTTCACGGTGATATGCATTTAGCCATCCACGTGACAGCGAAAATTAATTCATAGTTCCCTCAAGCCTATTGATTTGAGAAAACTCAAATTCTTATTATAGTGATTAGTTACGTTAATGGACCACGATAGCACAAATGGAGATTCCTTCACAAGACAGCTGTCAGATACCCATGAGCGTGAAATAGGCTGAGCTGGCTCGTCGGAAGTGGAGTCGGAGGCCTTGGTATCAAGAGGGAGCTATTAGTAATAACGTCTTCAATTATGTTGAAATGACATGTCACTCTACCAAGCAAATTGCATCACGTATGCATTCCTTCGAGCAGACACCATCATCCAATAGCGCACGACTTAATTCCGCCTCTAAATGTATTTTAATTTAACATAACTGAAATTGTCTTCTTTATTAAAAAGAAAAAAAAATAGGCTAAAAGAGATGAACATGCTAACAAGACAATAAAACAAGCACAGCAACTAAATGTGCATGACAGTCATGCAGATTTGTTCTAGGTGACAACATGTCTCCTATCGTCTTCATGGTAGCCCTGAAGATGGCTTGTAATAATGTAAGCCGAAACGTCGCCAGATAATAAAACATTTATTTTTTTTAAATGTATTTTTTTTCTACCAACCTTGATTGAACTCCAACAAATTCTCTACTCATAACCTCTACGGTTGAAAAACTCTTCAATAGTGACTTTATAAACCAAAGGATATACTAAAAAGATGCTACTCACGGCTCAATTTATTGATTGCCTTGAGTAACGTTGAAAAAACATGTAGGGAATGTAAATATAATTTGTGGAAGACACTAAGGTTCAAGAATGGAATTAAAGGATATAAGTAAAATAGGGGTGAAAGCATGACATAAATTTCTGTACACTTAGCTTTCAAGAAAGGCTTTTAAAAAAAAATAGCAGTATTATTATTAGTAATTATGTTTAATGGAGTGTTTTAACAAGTGCAGCGTCTTTAACTATTTCTTCTTAGAGAATTTAATTTTAATTTGTGAGGCGCAATGTTTACAGTGACAGGAGGAAGTTTAGTTATTTGAGGTTCAAGAAACACCCAGATATCCTTTAAATAATAAAGGAATCAATTTGTTCGTCCCCAGTTTTGACAAAGTAGATAGTTGACAGTTATAGCAATCATTCAAGTTTGAATGTAATATTCAATTGATGACATCTGTTGGTAAGGCAGTCACAAATCTTGTAGTTTAAAATTTAAGTGATAGATACCTACTTACGTCAAAAGCAAGGTCAGTCGGTCGTCTGAGTTATTCAGCCGGCAGAGACGTCTGAACGAAGGGAAGTTTAATATTTGAAGTGAGAGCAGTGGAGGGGGGTACCAGCAGCGAACGGAAGAAGTTCTTGTCGCCGATTCCCCATGGGTGTTAAAGGGACAGGAAAGAGAAAGAGAAGCGCCACCTACATGAAATTTATATGAAATCATAGTGGCCCACTCGGAAAGGCGTGTGCTGGTCCTCCCTGTAATGAGACCTGGTGGACACACCCTTTGATTTCCCCCGGGCAACGTAAACCCCCCGGCCCTTCTCAGAGCCTTCGGGTCGTGTTTAATATCAGCTGTGTCAGTCCTCAGATATTCTTATACCCTGAAAAACAATCTCCTTGGCCCATGGGCTGAAATATACATGGCTCTTCGGGTTCCTTGTTCCACCTCCCCCTCCCCCCTCGTACGGGTTCAAATTGGAAGCCCCCCTCCTTGCCCCTACCCCTACGTGCTGGCCAGGCGCGCTCACGGTATTGGCGGCGGAGATCCTATCGCCCCTTATTTCGAGGAGACCCGGGACCCCGCTTCACGACACACTTACGTCACACATAATATTTGCTCCCTTGAATCTTTCCTTCCTCCTGGATTCCCTCTAATCCCTTTCAGTATCCCCACTTTCCCTATCTTTCCTTTCCCCCCCAAAAAATATATGACTTTCCCTTTTCCGTTTTCCTGATTTAGACAGATTGCATAAATTGAACGTGTATGTTGACCCTTTAAAAAAATATGGTTTCTCATTTACAAACAAATATCCAGAACTTCTGGCAAAATAAGATCTCGGCTAAAACATTTTTATCAATTTAACCTATTCATATCAGCAATTGTCACTTTTATGGCAAAGATAGTCGGTCGGGAAGACTAAGGCTTGTATTGGCCAACTAAAGACCACTGAGAAATTTAAATGCGTTTTTTTTATTAATTTAATTTAGATCTATGAGGAGAGGTTTGTTAGGAATTCAGGCTGGGGAACAGAAGAATTAAAAATTGAACAAAAAAGTTTTTTTTTAATTTTTGCCAACGTTTTGGCCTAAGTTTCAGACTAATGTTTCACACCTTCATGGGGTGATTTAGTTACCGTAGAGCAGGAGTTCTACCCATCACCCCTCTTGCCCTGAAGAAGGCCTGAATTTAGTCAGAAACGGCGAAAAAAAAAAAAAAAACTTTTTGTTTAGAAATCAGTTTTTAATTCTTCAGCCACCAAGACCGAATTCCTGACAATCCTCTTAAAAAACTCGACGGTCAACTAGTTATCTACAAATTAGATATGTTAAAGAAACAGTAAATGTTTCAATAATTTATCAACGGCTTTAAAAATATCGCATGCAAGGCCATTTTCAAGTGGTTATACCCATATAGAATTAAAACAAAATCTACTTGACATTTTGAAGGTATTGTGTAAAGGACTTTGCCTTTCTTTCAGACATTAAAATAAATGGATGAAAAAAAAGTAACATTGCTCAATATTAGGTGGGCTAATCAGTAAAAATAATAAATATAATTAATGAAATTTCAAAATTTTCAAAAAACACAAGAAACTCATGTTTAAGGTGTGTTTATTCGTGACCCAGGAGACAGTAAAGTATATAATATTACAAATAAGAAAAGTACACCTATTAACACTTTGAAGGATAGGAAATTTTTTGAATTTAGTTTTTTTAGTACTTCAATGACGAGAAGCAAGAGATTAGCAGAAATCTTTAAATTTCTGAAAATTATTCACTCAAATTAAATGAAAATTCTTGTAGAGAACAAAAATTTTCACTTCAATATACCTTTACAATAAGAGAGTCAGATAGAACTTTTTCTTATATGTTATTTAATCTATTTCTCAATGACTAGGTTACTTTAAAGTAATTGATTTCATTAAGAGTAAAATAGGGATAAATAATTGCAAAAAGAAGAGAGATTATTGAGTATAATTTTAAAAAATAAATCAAAATGAAGTGATTTACGTTACTATAATCTCATAAATTATAGTTAATAAATGTGAAACAGCCAATACATATGTGGAAACACACATATACACACATATTGCAGGTGAGAGAAAGAAAGAGCGCGCTAAGTAACATTTTTAAAAAATTTGGTAGAAGAATCAATAGTTCAAATAATGATCAAATTATTAGTTACAGAAATTTTCAATTCGAAAAAAAATTTATAATAATAATAGAAAGGTACGAAGTTACCATACTTAAATAAATTTGAAATTAACTATGAATCATTGCCGCAATGTAATTATTTTCATTTGATAAAAAAATAAAAAAAATTAACGAGAGAAATTTTTTAATTCTTAAACTGAGAGAAGGATCAGGTAAACTACAAACAACACCTAAATATGAAAACCCATCCTAATTACTTTAATTCAATTAAAAGTGGGACCTTTATAACAAAGCTCACTGTATTTTATAAGGATAGAAGGCTTTTGTTTCCCAACAATCCTTGAGGAAAATAATTACTAAAAACTCTCCCACCTTTCTCTCACATAAAAGAGAGAGAGAAAAAAAAGTATTTTTTATTCTCTCGAAGCCAGGGAGCCGATATTCTAAAAATTAAAACGGTTGAATTTACGACTGCCCCGGGTTAATTTAAAAACTTTTCAAGCGGTTTTCCAGCCTCACTCCCCCTCCGACGAACTCCCGGTATTAATACTTATATTAAGAGGGACTAGCAAAATAAATCTTCGACTTGAATAAATCACTCATTTTTTTTTTTTTTTTTTATGGACAATTTATTGGCGTCTCAATAGAGGACAAGGTGGCATTTCCCCTGCCACCTTTCTTGTACAACCTTCCTTCCAGACTTTCCTTTATTGAATTTCATTGGAAATGTAAATCCTTATTCATTAAATTATATTTTACTTCTTTATTCCTTCGACAAGAGGAAGTTCCAAGGAAACTTAATAGAGGACTGTAAAAATCTTTAAAAAAAAATCATTAAAGATTACGTCTGTTTGATAACCATATTGCATTGGACATTGCAAACACTGGATGAAGTTTCGTATTTATGGAAAACCCTTTTGGAATATTTTACGTACGAAAGTTTCCAAAGTGTAAGTAGAAAGCCAATAAATTTTTAAAAATACAAATATTCCTTCCTAAACTCTCTTTCAGAAAATTACTCCAAAAGAATGAAGCGGTCCCTCTATATGCATTAATAACTTATAGCATTAGTAGCAATACTCATAATAAAATATTTACCAAAAAGAATAAAAGGAGCTGTAAAACTATAATAATAATTAAACTGATCATGATGATCATGGGGGACCTAGGTTTTATATGAGCTGATAGTGTCAAGTAGCAATACTCATAATAAAATATTTACCAAAAAGAATAAAAGGAGCTGTAAAACTGTAATAATAATTAAACTGATCATGATGATCATGGGGGACCTAGGTTTTATATGAGCTGATAGTGTCAAGTAGCAATACTCATAATAAAATATTTACCAAAAAGAATAAAAGGAGCTGTAAAACTGTAATAATAATTAAACTGATCATGATGATCATGGGGGACCTAGGTTTTATATGAGCTGATAGTGTCAAGTAGCAATACTCATAATAAAATATTTACCAAAAAGAATAAAAGGAGCTGTAAAACTGTAATAATAATTAAACTGATCATGATGATCATGGGGGACCTAGGTTTTATATGAGCTGATAGTGTCAAGTAGCAATACTCATAATAAA
>KZ806894.1:951237-962861 GCA_000696205.2 Oncopeltus fasciatus | reverse complement strand
TATCCGTGAGTCGCTTGTTTCCTGGAGAACGCCTCACCAAAGAGTGTCATCATCACGAAGAAGGTAAAGCAAGGCCCACGCGAATCGACAAACAAAACGAAGAATAAAAATATTTTTGACTAAATTAGAACACTAATTTAGTCAAAATTTCCTTGAATAATTTGAATAAGAAATAGCATCGATTGAATAAAAGATCTAATTTATAGACTGTAGATTACCAGCCACTCATTACTTCCACGTTTTCAAATGAAAAAGAAGATAAATTATTGGTTCGGGTTCATAATCATCTGAGTTATACCTAATCACTATAAATTCTATTTATTTATTTATTTTGAACCTTAATTTATTACAAAATCATCTGAATAGAATTATCTTTAAAAATACTTGGCCTAAGAAGGTCCCGGATCCAGTTAAAAGTGGTATAAAATATATTTTAAAGCATTCCTCAGCAAAGGAAAATAGTTTCTGATTGTACTGATTGTGCTTTCATTCTAACAAAATAGGGAAATAGAATTTCAATTTCTCTATAAAATTTTAATTGAAATTATAAGTTTATGAGCAAAATGACTCGAAAAAAAAAATAGCGAGTCGTGAATAATTGAAAAACCTTTTAAATACAATATGAGAAACACAGCAAGCTAATATATTCCACTAAGTGGTGAAATATCAAGCGGTCTTTACAGATCCGGATAAGGAATTAAAAGCCTTCCGTGCAAAAGAGAAAACGTGATGCGAAATTCACAGAGACCGGTCTGAGTAAACTATAGCATACATTCAATTAGGTATTCATTTTCTAAATAGTTCGCGTTCCTTTAATGGGAGCCGATTCTGAATTGTCATTAAGAGAGCTCAATTTAGTGCTCTTATTGGGTGACAATAATTGTTTGGAATAGGGAGTGTGGCGTGCGGAGCGGACATGCAAAGAGTCCGGGGCAATCCAGAGACAAAGTGTGCCGGCTGTTCAATATGGCGGCGCCTAATCAGCCGGGGAACGTGTTCAACGGATCCAACAAAGAGTTTCTGCAAAGAAGAACAGCCCAACTAGTCACAGGAAAACAAAGATGTCTTCGGTAATTGTAACTACTTAAAATGCTTCGGCTTTCTTCTATTGCAGAACAGCCTCGAGGGAATGTATGTTAAGTCAACCGAGCGAAATGGAGCTAATCGGAAAACAGGAGAGTGTCGTAAGAGAAGCTGTTGAATAAATTATAAGTGACATCACATCTCTTTTACAGCATGTGATGCCGAGGAACGGCACATCAAACGTTGTTGCTTTCGAAAATTAGTACAATTAACTGATAATCTCTACAGAAAATAGTCAACAGGCAAATTACAGTGTGATTGGCGATGCACGCTCAACCTCCCCGCAACAATTTTCAAACATCGATTTGACTTTTCGTGGGCCATAAGAGTTTAATTCTCCTTCTGCTAACACACGAATCTTCATTAAAACGGGCTATAATTAAAAGGATATTTTTTTTTGTAGAAAATTTTGAAATTCTGCCTCACTTATTATACAATTTTTCTATAATTTAATGTTCTGGAAATAATATACATTTTAATATATGAAATCGATATATTTTGGTTTATGTTTATATAAAATTGTATATGGTTGGTATTTGGCTGGCCGTCCACTTTTGCACGTGAGAAATAATCAGGGTTTCGGCCAGGACAAGAATCAATAAAATACTTCAAAATTATTGGTAACAGTTTAGTAACGCATTTTGAGATGTGACCATTAACCTCCCTCGGAGATCTCTACATACGTCTCTATTTCCCTGATGATGACTTACAAGTTATGCCGAAACGTTGGCAATAATAAAATAATTATCCAATAATTTTGAAGTATTTTATTATTCTCATCTTGGCCGAAACCCTGATTATTTCTCACCCACATAAGATTAAATAGATTAGTATATCTTTATATCTGGAGTATTATTAAAGAAAACTGTATTAAATTAGATCAAGTCAGACATATGCTAATTTAAACTACAAATATGTCATAATTGTTGCGTAACAAATAAATTTATATAGGAATGTAGAATCATATTTTATGTATGATATTAACACATCAGTACTAATAGATTTCTGCAACCATGTATCATGAAGTAGAATGTACCTCTGAATGAACTTACCTCTTACACTACGACGAATCTCTATGAATTTAC
The DNA here is from genome assembly GCA_000696205.2 of Oncopeltus fasciatus. Lineage (NCBI taxonomy): Eukaryota > Metazoa > Arthropoda > Insecta > Hemiptera > Lygaeidae > Oncopeltus > Oncopeltus fasciatus. The sequence continues at coordinate 960,693 of KZ806894.1, read as the reverse complement.
AATAAACGGCCATGTAAGTTCAGGATTTATTGGTTTTTAAGGAAAATGGGTTTAATTCTGGTTAGTAAGAGAGGAGATTCATTTTACGATCGTTGTAGGATATATATATATATATATATATATATATATATTCATATATTAATTCAATTTATAAAATGGTGTGATTGTTGGTATGGTAAGATCAGAGGATAAAAATTACTGAAATATTTTCTCATTAATATTCAACCTCTTTATTTGGGAGAATGAATAAAGTGACAGTATGGAATTTCCCATTATCACGTAATTGCATTAGGTAAAGTAAATTGATTTTTTTTAGTCAATAAGTAATCAGTTAGGGGTGATAATTGAAAGTTAACTAATTTCGCGCTCTATTTAAACCCTTTGTCGAAACCGGTTTTTTTTTAATCCCCTGTGCAGCCAAAATCAGATTTAAATCATTGATTAGCCAACAAACCAGGAAATTAAAGCTTGTTGAGAAACAGGGGCATTTTCACAAAGTTAATTTAAATAATTATAGCTATTCATATAGAGGGGCGCCAAAGGAACTTAATAAAATAATTATTATTTCCAAATTGAAGTTTTATCATTTTCTCAATTGGAGTAGTGAAATAATCTATATTATACGTTTCAGAGACGATAATTAAAACATTTTTTGTCGTAAGAGCCTAGAATCTATGTTAAAATAAACGAAAGGAACAAATTATAAATTAGAAAACTTTTAAGTGTTTATAAATAACAATCTGTTTTCAGAATAGACTCTTTAGGTGCAAACATTAGAATACACATGTTTTGGTTATATATATATATATATATATATATATATATATTTGACAATTTGTTCTCGGTAGGCTTTCGAATCTAGTCTATCCGTGAGTCGCTTGTTTCCTGGAGAACGCCTCACCAAAGAGTGTCATCATCACGAAGAAGGTAAAGCAAGGCCCACGCGAATCGACAAACAAAACGAAGAATAAAAATATTTTTGACTAAATTAGAACACTAATTTAGTCAAAATTTCCTTGAATAATTTGAATAAGAAATAGCATCGATTGAATAAAAGATCTAATTTATAGACTGTAGATTACCAGCCACTCATTACTTCCACGTTTTCAAATGAAAAAGAAGATAAATTATTGGTTCGGGTTCATAATCATCTGAGTTATACCTAATCACTATAAATTCTATTTATTTATTTATTTTGAACCTTAATTTATTACAAAATCATCTGAATAGAATTATCTTTAAAAATACTTGGCCTAAGAAGGTCCCGTATCCAGTTAAAAGTGGTATAAAATATATTTTAAAGCATTCCTCAGCAAAGGAAAATAGTTTCTGATTGTACTGATTGTGCTTTCATTCTAACAAAATAGGGAAATAGAATTTCAATTTCTCTATAAAATTTTAATTGAAATTATAAGTTTATGAGCAAAATGACTCGGAAAAAAAAATAGCGAGTCGTGAATAATTGAAAAACCTTTTAAATACAATATGAGAAACACAGCAAGCTAATATATTCCACTAAGTGGTGAAATATCAAGCGGTCTTTACAGATCCGGATAAGGAATTAAAAGCCTTCCGTGCAAAAGAGAAAACGTGATGCGAAATTCACAGAGACCGGTCTGAGTAAACTATAGCATACATTCAATTAGGTATTCATTTTCTAAATAGTTCGCGTTCCTTTAATGGGAGCCGATTCTGAATTGTCATTAAGAGAGCTCAATTTAGTGCTCTTATTGGGTGACAATAATTGTTTGGAATAGGGAGTGTGGCGTGCGGAGCGGACATGCAAAGAGTCCGGGGCAATCCAGAGACAAAGTGTGCCGGCTGTTCAATATGGCGGCGCCTAATCAGCCGGGGAACGTGTTCAACGGATCCAACAAAGAGTTTCTGCAAAGAAGAACAGCCCAACTAGTCACAGGAAAACAAAGATGTCTTCGGTAATTGTAACTACTTAAAATGCTTCGGCTTTCTTCTATTGCAGAACAGCCTCGAGGGAATGTATGTTAAGTCAACCGAGCGAAATGGAGCTAATCGGAAAACAGGAGAGTGTCGTAAGAGAAGCTGTTGAATAAATTATAAGTGACATCACATCTCTTTTACAGCATGTGATGCCGAGGAACGGCACATCAAACGTTGTTGCTTTCGAAAATTAGTACAATTAACTGATAATCTCTACAGAAAATAGTCAACAGGCAAATTACAGTGTGATTGGCGATGCACGCTCAACCTCCCCGCAACAATTTTCAAACATCGATTTGACTTTTCGTGGGCCATAAGAGTTTAATTCTCCTTCTGCTAACACACGAATCTTCATTAAAACGGGCTATAATTAAAAGGATATTTTTTTTTGTAGAAAATTTTGAAATTCTGCCTCACTTATTATACAATTTTTCTATAATTTAATGTTCTGGAAATAATATATATTTTAATATATGAAATCGATATATTTTGGTTTATGTTTATACAAAATTGTATATGGTTGGTATTTGGCTGGCCGTCCACTTTTGCACGTGAGAAATAATCAGTGTTTCAGTCAGGACAAGAATGAATAAAATACTTCAAAATTATTGGTAACAGTTTAGTAATGCATTTTGAGATGTGACCATTAAACTCCCTCGGAGATCTCTACATACGTCTCTATTTCCCTGATGATGATTTACAAGTTATGTCGAAACGTTGGCAATAATAAAATAATTATCCAATAATTTTGAAGTATTCTATTATTATCATCATGGCCGAAACCCTGATTATTTCTCACCCACATTAAATCGATTAGTATATCTTTATATCTGGAGTATTATTAAAGAAAACTGTAATAAATTAGATCAAGTCAGACATATGCTAATTTAAACTACAAATATGTCATAATTGTTGCGTAACAAATAAATTTATATAGGAATGTAGAATCATATTTTATGTATGATATTAACACATCAGTGCTAATGGATTTCTGCAACCATGTATCATGAAGTAGAATGTACCTCTGAATGAACTTACCTCTTACACTAAGACGAATCTCTATGAATTTACAATTAACGGCCATGTATGTTCAGGATTTATTGGTTTTTAAGGAACATGGGTTTAATTCTGGTTAGTAAGAGAGGAGATTCATTTTACAATCGTTGTAGGAATGATTTCTTGAAATGTGTGGAAGTCCGAATCTCCCTCTTGCCTCGGAGCTTCAACGACCATCTTTCTTTAGTCTTGTACCTTGCATCTTAAATCCAATTGACTATCTTCAGCTAACTCAATATACTATTGCTCTTTCCGATGTAAGGTATTAGCTAGCTCTTTGTTATTCATGAAGGTAGGCAGACCAGAGGGAAGTTTGGGTAGTTTGCTTCCTCCCACAAAAGATATCCATTTCGGAAGGCAAACCGACCATCGCCTCCACCGAGGTTTTGGATCTGTTAATGATCCGCTGTTGATACAGGAGGAGATGGAGACTACGCGGCTCAACTCCCTCGGACCGCAAATAGAGAAGGCATTAGCCCCCCGTAAATATCTGTTGGTTTAGGCCGGTCAGCTTACCCCGCAAACACAAGACCGTAATCCCAGGAGTGACTGTGTACCGAGTCGGAGCACCGGCCAAGGTAGGCTTTGAACTCGGGAACGACAAAACGCCTTCCATTCCAGAGTCCACTCCCTTTCTGTTTGCCCATTAATGATCGGGGGAGGGGGGTGGGGGAGGGGTATGTTTGCCTCCTAGAGGGATCACTTCAAGGAACCCATTGGGCCCTGGGCAGAAATAGAGACTCATCTGGATTGCAGAAATCATTCCATTAAAGATTTACAGAGACCCCGATTCTCTTAGACGGCTTCTGGACAAAGCTGTATAAGCAGTCCACTTGACTGAGAAGTGAGACAAAGCACTCAACACATTCAACATTAATTTAATAGTACTTTTGTGAGAAAAAAAAATATAAATTTACATATACACTTTCAATATTATATAACTCTCAAAAACGTATAAAAAAACAACGAAAGAAATAACAAGCTAATAACAAGTAAAACTGCCTCTCTGGCTCATCAATTGTGAATAATTTCTTCATGAGTTTTATTTTATTTTTAGCTTTGTTTTTTATAAAAAATAAATTATTTTCCATATGTTCAATTCCAGAAAATGAGGCAAAATTATGCCTTTATAGCGTCAAATACTACGACATAAATAAACAAAATTAAAAAAAAAAAAAAAAGAATTCATATTTGTTGTAACAATTCACTTTGGATAAAGTTATAGTAATCAGTAGCATTTAAATAAAATCTATGCTATTTCTCATGAACCTTAGGTTAGACATAAATTAGAAGAAATTTAATTTATAGCAACAAAAACTTGTGTAAAAGAACACCAATAATAGGTAGTTTTTAACAATATGGCCTCTAGAGATTGGTCTTAGACTGACCGGAAAGACACCAGTTCAAGTGGGGGAAGCGTTCATTCGTCGTAGTTACTTTAGTAAATTACTTCCCTAAAAAGCGTTTTCGTAAAAATTATGTAGAACATAAATGTTAGAAAATGACGAGTTATAACTATTATTTTTTTAACATTTTTCTGGTCTAAATAACAACGAACATATAAAGATTGTAAATTTTATTGTACCTCTAAACTCTCATTCGATTTCAATCGAAAGAAAAAATATTCCAGGGGTTTGCAATAAAACGCCAAATAGTGATTTTTTTTCCTCTATATTATGAAAATAAGAGGGCCCACTCAAAACTCTAAATTACAATCTTAAATATGCTTCGTAATATTTGCTATGCACTCTTTACTTAATGCTAATAATCACGATATTACGGTTATAAATTTTAGTCTTCCTGTAAACCCCCTTCCTCCTATCTTCCGATTTCAGCCATTTACGAATTCATCCAACGTTTGTATAAAGAAGCTTAAATACCTAATTTGGTGCTGTTTATTTATAACAAATTTTTTAAAAAAATTTTTATTTAAAAAAATGCTGATACTAAAGCGTGAAAGACAGAAATATGTAAATTTAAACGGACGATATTTTTAGCTTATCCAATGTAGGATCGGTGAAAATCCATTGACATTTTTTAATAGTCACATCATCACAAGAACTTGTACTTCATCATGTTTATCTTATCAGTAGTTATATTAAAACAAATTGTCATATTTCATGTCTAGTACTTATAGTAAATTTAATTCCATCAGCTTGCACTTCCCATTGCGACGGTGGCAACGTGCACACCTCTCGTAAAATGATGGCCACGATTGACACCTTCATCTTCGACTTAATTAAACATCCTCCTTATAGCCCAGATCTAACACCCAGTGATTAAACTTTCTGTTCCCGAATTCCAAAAAGGACCTCAGGGGAAGGTGATCTGAAGACGAAGACCAATTCAAAGAAGAAAATTAGGGGTTAAGATAAATTAATAAATATATGTAATGAATGCATGGTAATAAGGGACATATTAAAAAATAATATATTTTTAGTATTTTGATTTCATTCCTTTCTGGCCAGGAATTTTCCGACCCCCTCTGGTAGCTAGAAATGCACCATGAAAAGTGATGTAGAAGCAGGACAGAAGCCAAGGTCTTAACAAATTAAGTTGTAACGCATCTTAAGTAGCGCGCTCGGAATGGGAAAATTCGTCCGACAACGGAGTTTGTACACCCCCTTACGAAATTACTCTTCCCACTACAACTTAGTTTAATGAGAAAATTCTTGTTTAATGAAATTGAATATTTCTCCCTTTTGGAGGGGTTGCTCTAGCAAATCCAAAGTCTTAATTAAAGAATCAGTCTAAGTAAGCAAAATGCATACTTAAATTGATTTTTTCATATCTGTTTAAGTAGTAACGTGCACCGCTAATCATCAGGTGTATATGCAATAGCAGATTTCCTGTAGAGAAATATACGTTGGAACATTGACGCGGCTTTAAAATACAAACGCATCCTCCCCGATAATGCACTGGAGAAGTGTAGTAATAGTAGTAAACCCACACACAAACACGCACATTTAATATTATATATATATATAATCTGTACTCGCTCTCGTGTAAGGGGTTAAAAGGAAGAAGAAAATTTGAAATCTAACAAAAAGATAGTCATGATTTAGTTATCCTAGAGCAGAAAACTCTTCCTACATCACCCAATTGGCCTGAAGAAGGCCTGAAGTTTAGTCCGAAACGTCGGCAATAATATGCATTTTTCCGTTAAGTTTTAAGACTAGATCCCAGACCAATCCTTCCTCAGAAACTACTGTATTTTAGCTAAAGAAAGAATCGATTGAGACTAGCACAGTCAGTCAGGCGTGCACTTAGAAGGTGGGTGCTAAACCCAAATTAGAAGCATGGCTTCCAGAAGCACTAAGCTGCTAATAGATACATGGAGATTGGTTTTCAAATACCTATTTAAAAGAAATTCACTTCCTGGACAACAATAATATATGACAGGTAAATATATTAAATATAAATATAGACGTAAAATATATTACCGTAGCAATTTCTTATTTGCAATCCATATTAAAATAGTTATAAAGTTTTCGTTGAATTGGAAGCGTTGCAAATGTTGCTTATGAGAATTCTCAATGTTTTGCTACCAAATAAATTTGACGAAAACTCCTTCAAATAAATATTAGATGATGATAATCCTGTTATTGTTTTCTGTCGCATAACACAGGCTTGTTTTCAAGAAAAAAGTCTTGATTTAACAATTTTAACATGGACCTACTAATTAGTTATTCTATAATCATTTACTCATGATTATTAAAAATTAATTGTGTGGAAAATATTCAAGGAATATGTAACTAAACATTTGATGTTGTTATCAATGTTGAATGTTATCTTAAGGCTTCAATGAAGATAAAAATGAACTGAATGGTATAAAAATAAGTAATATTAAAAGTTTATATGTGCCCTACTACTATTCATATGTATTCAAATGTATTTAGCAATAAAATTACTTTGAAGACTTGAATACTTGATAAAGCTCTGGTGTAACTTTTAAAAGACTGGTTGGATGCAGTAATCCACTTCAACTCCCAGACTCATTTCTGCATAATTGCTACATCCCACGCGTTCCTCGGAATCTGTTTAGCATATCTTCCTGGACTCCTACTTTAGTCTCCCCCCCCCCCTTCCGGCTATCCCTAATGCCTCAAGATAAGTACCACCTGCCCATCCTTCGAGAGACACATTGTCACATTCCTTCGCACAAATCCCTTTTCATCAGCTGATTGGATGCCCCAAGTGAAGCCTCGTCAATTCCAGTCATTGTTATCCCAGTGAAGAACCTATTTTAAATTATTATTAACAATTTTCCTTCGAAATATTATAGACATGTTTTATAAAATTACATTATAAACCTACTGTGTTCTATATACTTGTCTCATAAGACATGCCGAGATAATACAAGACAACAACGAAAATAATAACGAGATATCAATTTAAAATACTTATAAAACTAAACAAACTATTCTGCTAGCTGCAGTCTTAACTATATTTCTCACTAAAGGTTTTTCGTAAAAATATTACATGAAATAAAACTTAGAACATTATAAATAATGATTTTAGTTGTGGTATTTAATCCCACGTTAAATTTTATAGACTCGAACCCGGGTATCCTGCTTTCCGAGCAAGCAAGCTGACCACTGCACCACCGAGACAGGCTGGATAATCTCTCCAACTCCCCGCAATTTACTCCGAGTCTAAACCCTCAGGTAAGATATCGTCTTAAACTCGAAGGAGCTAAAATTGTCGACTATTTTTTGGACTCTAATTTTTTCCTTTATTTCTTTTTTAAATAATGATTTTAGTAGTGGTATTTAATCCTACGTTAAATTTTATAAAAGAAATGCAAAGGGAGCTAGAAAAAAAATATAGCAGTTAGCATACTTGCCCGGAAGGCAGGAGGCCCGTTCGAGTCCGGCTGATGTAGAAGGTTTTTTTTTTTTTGTAGCTACCTTGCATTTTTTGTTAGAAAATTGTATTTTGCGTCCATTATGTCCTATAAATAATTGCTGAACACATTTGGATTTATTGTGTGGTTTTCTCAAGTACCATTTTTCCCTTGGCCGATATCAGCCATTAATGAACTGAGCCAAGGGTTTGCAGAAAAATGACACATACACTCACATATATGTATATATACATTTTTGATGTTTTTCTTATTTAGAAACGTTGAAGGTTTTAAACAAATTAATTTTGTCATGAAACCATCGTGAATTGCGCTTCCTTGGCGAAAAAGTTGTTGAAAGTATCATTCAAAGAATATGTTTTGAAGAAATGTGACTGCAGTGGACACAATCCCTTGTGGATTCCTATTCGAAATACATTATCGACTAATCCATTGACAAATACTTTTCAGTTGATTCGATAGTGAGACAGACTCTCTAGTAATCCATGAAGGCGGACGGGATGAAAGGAAAGAAGGAATTAACAAGTATGATAAATAAGGTGGATTGGTAGACATTGCTCTTTGTGTGGCGGCTTTGTGTCCGCCTGCTTTTGTGGCACGCAGTATTCCCAAGCTGATGGAAGCTATTTATCAACTGATTGATTTCTTACCCGGAAAGTAATTCAGGGAAGAGGACATTCACACGTATGGGCGTTCCCATCCCGAGGGCGAGATTCAAAGTGTGAGTGTTTGAACCTCATCTTTTTCAATCGTATTTTCACGGAAGTACTCAGTCCGATTCAAATTAAATACTGATCGACAGCCGACAGTCCTTAATCATACACCCTTCCTTCATTCCCTCCCGCTGTGCTATAATGAACTCGCCAGCCACCAAAGAGTTCTTCACCAACGAACTCAGAGGATATACTTTGTTTGTACAGGACATTATGCCGCCTCATATATCTTGCTGATTCACACTCTTGCACGTGGATGTAGATTTGCAACAAAAGTATCCTTAACAGCTTTTGGACAAGTTCGATTTACTGTGTATTTTGTGTTCTTGATTGGACAGAAATTCCAAGTATGCCATTTTCTTTTTCAGTAACGAGACAGGAAAATTCTTATTTGTTAATAGTTTTTTTTTAACGATTTTAATGATTAAAAAATCATGAAGAGAGGATTATCAGGAATTCGTTCTTGGTAGTTGAAGAATTAAAACATAATTTGTAACCATGGGAATTCCTGATAATCCTCTCTTGATAAAACTTCAGGGTCAACAAATTTTTCTCCTGAATAATAAATTATTTTTTGAATTATTTCGAAGTACTTTTGTAGGAATTATTTCTCTACATCAGAAACAGGCTTGAAACTGGATTACTTTTCGTAGGCACGGCACAGCTTATGTGCATTCAGAACACATTAGAAATAACTTAGGTCTCTGAGATGAGAACTAAGTTGTTTCTAATGAGACCTAAGTCAGTTTTACCTGACTCGAAAAACACTCGAATTCGTGATGTTGAAATTTGACCAGCAGCATACAACCGAATGAAGACCTACACTTCCTGGTGGTTCTTACAAAAATGAGCGAGTTTCCACTGACA
>KZ806894.1:911023-923736 GCA_000696205.2 Oncopeltus fasciatus | reverse complement strand
ATATATACAACATATATAAAATATGAATGAAAGATTATTTTTAAGATCAGCAATGTTCAAATTCAATAGGTTAGGTTATTAATGGTCTAAATTCGTCAAAACTCGCTTTTGAGTACCTACTTGAATAGCTTTTAGAGTTAAAGTTAGAGTAATCTGAAAGAAAAAATGTATATTATTCAAAACCAATATTATACAAAATCCTTCTGTTAAGTTATTCTATTTTCATTCGATTCTTACGAATATTTAAAGAAAGGAGAGCATTGCGGAAACCAGACGTTAATGGCTGTAATCAAGTAGGGGGGGATAAGAGAATTTTGTACAGAGACTGCATGTGCACAAGGCCGACTATCGCATGAGGTGCGGGCGTATAAGAACTACCTCGTTAGCACAGGGGTATAATCACCACCGCCTGAGCCCTAATCCCCGACCCTGGAAGGCAGGGCAAATTGATCTGTTCCTTCCACACAGCTGTGGCCGGATCCTCTTAATCGGCCGCCTGATGAGGAGGAGTGTGTTTCGGATTTCTGGCACTCCGGCAACCCCCTCCGAGAGTCAAGAAATCGTTAGTTGGTGACTTTTACTTTTCAACCTTTTATTTTCATCATCTTGAATCTCCAGAGAGATTAGATTGTGACCTTCATCGTCGGAATGCTTTGGAATCAGCTTTAGATCATGGCTGCCGCCCCCTCTGTCCGACTCTCAGTCAAAAAGGTCAATTAAAAGAAAATTAAAGTCATCTCTCTTAATGAATCCCTCGTAGTAAATATGAGAGACATTCACAGAGATATAGGTAGAAGAGAATGGTGAACGATAAAAAAAACCTTTTCTGCAACTCCCTAAATTTTTAGTGAATCAAATACTAAAAATTAAACTATTGGATTATTACTAGTAAATCAAATGTAAACAAAATGTCTTTAAGCAGAATGTGTCCTTCACAGCCTACTACTAACTAATACTAAAAATAATTATAAATTAGAAATGAAATGGATATACTAATGTTTTATCATTTATTATTTACAATTTTGATTACTGATCGTAAACAGGTATCTGAACAACCGTTACCCGACTAAAGTCGTTCCTCTTCTCAAATATTATCAAGATAGACTTCCTCATAAATCAAATGTACTATGGTCTTTATTGTATAGCTACAAATTCATTATTCAAACTCTGTTTATTTTTACTTTAATATAAAATAAAATAATAATATTTTGATATAGTTCAAGAGTTATAAATGCATGCATGGCTATAGGTTTGTTAAATTATTAATGATATATAAATTAAAAGATAATATCGTACAGTAGAACAATAGATAATTACCGATAAGTTTTATAGCAGTTGGTAATTGCCGCTTAACATGTCAGATGAATTCATTTAAGAGTGTCAATAATAATAATTTTCAAAAAATGTAATACCAAATTTCATTATTAATTTGAATCCTACAGGGAGCTAGAAAAAAAAAATTTTCCTAAGCCGGGGATTGAACCTTACTCTTTTCTAGCTTCCTGTACGATTCAAATTAATTGTAATTTTCTTAGCACGGTTTATATTAGTTTCCTACTGAAGTGAAACATATTAGATACGGTAGACACCCGTTATTCACAGTCTCCTGGATTGTTATTAACCAAATAGATCAGCCATTGTATCCATGGGAATTCACAGATAAGCCCTTAGGGGAGAATCACCCCCCCCCACCCCACCCCACCCTAACCCTCGGGGACTGATCAAAATCAGTAATTCATACGTTCATAATCGTTATCGGTCATTTCCCATGGTTTGGCGTGGAACCAGTCAGGAAGTTGTTTCCGTCATGGGAGTTTGGGCGAAAAGTTATCCACCAATAAGCTCTTAAAGAGATTCATCATTGGCTAAGTTTGATTATTGATAATACTAAATGCTCCAATCAGCAAAATATTTTAGTGGAAGAATGTGATCCCCTATGTGATGTAATTCCTCAAAAGTTGGAAGTTTTGGACGTAGAGTTCAATGCCCCACATGCCAAAAACAAGGCATCTTCTTGACTGTCTGTCCAATTAGAAGCATGTTTTTGTCCGCTGTTGCATAGGAAGGTAATACTTTTGGCTCAAAAGTTTTTTTTTCTCGACACATCTTAACATCACAGAACTCAAGGATCTGAGAATACTTGGCTATCAATTTCATCTTTAACGTCCAAGGCGAGGAAATCAAACGTGATTCATCAGTCACAGAAGGATATCTATTGGGCTGATAAGGCAGCTGTTAACGTTGGTATTTCTGCATGTACGATGGATGTGTCGAGTCAAACATGTTTCAGTTATCTTCTGTTATTATTGAAATTACTTATGTATATTATATAATAGGAATTTTTGGTTATGGAACATAAAACAAATTCTTGTATTAATGGGGTCCTCTTTCTTTTTTTGCGTTTCTGCGAAACCAACTTGCACTTTACGTATTTCATTTTAATTATCTGTGGGGCACCAGGATAGCTCATGGGATCCGTAGGGTTTCGAAATCCTGAAGCTGGTGGTTCAATTCAACAAAGGGAATGCTTCATTGAGGAATAAAAGCTTGTCATGAGCCATGGATGTTTAGAATAGGATGGCAACTTAGCTTCTCCCTCCATGAATCTAAGTGGTTGAAAAGACTGATAAATTTACCGTTTCTTCTTCCGGGCTGGACCATGTCAAATAAGACTGATAAAAACAATATATTTCTTCTTAATATTTTAAATGGTTGTTTCACTACTCTGACTATTGTATTAACCAAATAGTTACTGCATACAACGTATTTCATCGTATCATAACGGGAAGGGAGACGGGGGCATAATTTCGTGGAGTATATATCTCTGACACAAATTTATTAACTTTACAGGGTAATCAGAAATCTTGGTTACTATATAATTTAAAAATATAGTAATTCTATATGACCATTAAACTGAAATTATCAGTTCTCAAACATTAAAAACCACTATTATGACGGATAATTATTAGTGTACCAAGTTATCATTAAATATACTTAATGTTATGAACAGTACTATATAGTATTTATCGTTTCTTCTTCCGGGTTGGACCGTGTCAAGTTTTTGATATTTGCCGAGCTTTTCGCACATCATGTGATGGCTTCTTCAGGGCTGAAAAGAGAATCTGACGACCGTCGAAGCCTACGTGAACATCTAAACAACCAGTACCATATAGATTAATATTGCTTGAACAAAGTTAAATCCTCTTATTAATCCTCTCTCTAGTTCGCTTAAGCATAAAGAGCCTTTTTAGAGTTATACAGGCTAGTTTTAACTAGTTTATCACTCTTACTTTAAAGATATATTATGCAGGTAGGCAATTTATAAATAATTTTATTTAGATCTTAAAAAAATTAAGAAAATATTATTTAGAAGTCTTAATTTAATTAAGAATGTTAGTTATTAGATGACTGTAGAAGTATACGATTAAATAATATAAAAATGTGTACATAAATAAAAAGAAAAAATATCAATTTGGGAAGGTATGCCAAATAAATGAGGCGGAATTAAAGAGACTACTTGAGGCCCAAAAACCACAATTCCTCAAGGGGACCATCGTTCATCCAATTGCCAACCTTCGTTATATTAGTTTTTTGCCATCAACCTCTCCCCCAAGGCCAGCCCCACCCACACGAAGTGTCGGAGGAAATTTAATATAATTTCCTTTATACTTCTTTCAGTTTTTCATATAGCCGTCCGGCTGGGTCTCTCCCTCTCTCGCCTCGGTGGGGAAGCACGTCTGCTGTCCTCTCTCTCTCTCTCCCTCTCTCCTCCTGTCCAGAGTTGCGGTAATGACGAAGGGGAGCTAAATTGAAATTCTTATATGTCCCTCGTTCTATCTCTGGGCGGGACATTAATGAAAGTGGAAGGTTTGTTGGCCCCCGGATAGAGTTATATTGCCGAACTGGCCGCAGAGAGAGGGGACGCGCGACTTATGAGCTGTGTTTTAATATCCTCCGCAAGGGGAACAGGTCAATATTATTGCGCTCTGGCACTGTGCTTCCAGGTACCTTTGGCTTCTATTGGCTGTCCGCAGCAAACTGATTGTCTCCTCTATTGCTTATGGCGAGTGAATGCTCTTCGCCACTGGCTAATGAAACGAAGTGGATTCAGTCTGTGGAATCACGGTTCCTGCAGTACTCTTCTCTGTAGGACACGGAGCAATGAGCACAAACCCAAGAGTAACTCAAGTTTAGAATATCAATCCTTCTAAGGCTTGCAGAAATTTTCTTTAAAGAAATCATGCTTGAATGGTGAACACTAAACACAACCATGTATACAAGAGATAGATGACAATGATCTAAGCATTTGATCACCATAGGAAAGGATAAAGCATGTACCCTTCAGCGTTGTGGGTTAGAGTCCGGCCTTGAACAATCTTTCATCGAGAAATAAAAGCTTACCCGGTGTCTTAAGTGCTAAGAACAAGCTTATAAAGGTGCATTATATAGTGTACATAGCAATTAAAAATTATATTATTATTTCAAGGTTGAATATTCATAAACAAATATAAAATATGATGTGAAAGTGAGAAGAGAAAAAAAATTGTAACAAAACTTAACCAAATGTCTCCGAGAAGAAATGAGGAAAAAAATAAATGAAATCGATACAAAAAAGATCCACGAATTACAAGAAACTTTTTCAAGGTACCAATCCTTGTTTATTTCTACATAAATTTAAAAAAAAAAGAAGCAATCATTGTTTCAGAAGAAATTAAGACGATTCATTTAGTTGTCGCAATTTAAGTTACCAATATTTAAAGATAACTCATAGGGGTGATAAGACTAAATTTTCCAAATTCACCATGTGCTGTTATCTTTAGAAACAGAATGAAAATACTTTCTCTTCCTATTCTAAATAATACTTTTAAAATAAAATAATAGTTATAATGAGTAATAGTCAGATGTGGTAATAGTTAGATATGGTAGTAAATAGTATAGTGGTGGTAAATATATAATACTGATTGTATAAAAGAGTAAGTATCCTATGAAATAAGTATGAAAAAATGCCCAAGCGCCCACGACAGATGTTGGGGAAAAGTTCTGTTATCAATTTATAATATAAAATTCACGGAGAAAAATAGTCTATTATTCGTTAATACATTTTATGCTTAATGCATGTAGGCATATATTGCAGCTTTGAGAAATGATAATTTCATAAATGCTTTAGTGATTTAAAAATAATATTACATTAATAATAAAATTAAAAAAAAATATATAAAAGNAAAAAAAATATATAAAAGAAATAATTTGCTTTAATTTGTTTTCGACGAAAAATGAATAGCTTCCAATGAATAATAAAATAAAATGTGAATTGATAAGGACACTAAGACAAATTAATGAAAAACCAATAGAAAATAATTAGTACGCATAAATTAATTATTCTACCAATAATAAAGGGTATAAAACAAACCCAAAAGAAAAAATATCAAAATAAATCATATTACCAAAGGAAAGATAAAAGAAATAGTGTTTTAGCACACAATTCAAAAACTTTAAAATTATATGTAATGTTTTCTGTTATTTTTGGTTTGTAAAGATAATAATATTTATAAAATATTAATACTGCATCATTATTATAATTACAATTAAAAATAGTTATAAAAAATGAAATGTAAAAGTTTTAATGTACCGAAAAAAATACATTCGATTTGTCAAAAAGAATAAATGTTTACAAAATAAAATAAATCTGATTAAAGCCAAAAGAGGCAATGAAAAGAAAAGGTGATTTTGATAATTCCGTCTGGAAGAAAAAAATGGGAACGGAGTGGGGGAGGTAAAACCTAAAGAAAGTTAAAACTACCTTCCAAATAATTAAAAATATTTAAAATTGTAATACATTAATTAAATTAATTAATCCTTAAAATAACCTTTCCCGATATCATTCATTGCCGAGAATTCATTGAAGTACCACATTAGTAAGTAGGACTGGTGAGAAAACCTTATTCCCTAATTACTTATTTTCTAGACATAATACTACTACTAAGAGCACAAAAAGAAAAGGAATTTTAACTAATTTTCGAAGCAAGAACTTATGAAATTGGGGATACTTAATTTGAATATGGGTTTCATAAACAAGATAAGGTTATTTGATAATTAAAGGTTAATTTATTCTATATAGATAGTGAATGAGGACAGTTAGTGTGGCTTTTAAGTAGAACATCAGAAACCGCTCAAGCTATCAACATGCTAAATCGGGAATACATATCCGTCAGGTCCATTTAAATTCTAGAGGTTCACTTTTGAAAGATATAACACGTTGTAAGAGTTTCGAAGGGTATTAAGAAACTCAAAGTATTCATGTCTTAGCCGCAATTGTATTAATAAATATAACGATTAAGAACATAATTAATCTTCCAAGAGAGAAAAAAGTGTAGAAAAAGGGCGAGTCTCCTAGGTGGCTCATCAGGGGTGAGAGGGATACATCCTCTAAGTTACATTTGTAAATATATTTTCTTTTCAGTACTTATGTAAACATTTTATGGACTTAAATAATACTTGTGTTTAGTAGCTGAAGATAAATAAAAAAGATTGAATTGTGGGTAAACTTTAAATTTCCTATGCAAAACTTATGATATTAACCAATACTTTTAAAAAAATAGTAAATTAATCTTAAATACCGAATTTTTTAAAAGTAAAGATGTTTAACTGTCATAAACGAATATATATNTATATATATAGACTAGCTTAATTTTACAGACGGAAATATACTAAAGATTATTTTAATAAATGAAAAAATATAAGGAAACAGGGTTTTTTCCCTTGGGGTTGTGTGACTGAGTTTCTGAAGGAGGGGAGATTTTCTCTTACGGAGGAATAAAAAAAAGAAGTCTTTCCTGAGGCCATAATCTTTCCCCCTGCAATAATCCCGGAAAGTGGATGGGGACATCAATAAGAGCTGGCTAATATCGCCTGGGACGTGATGCCCAGGGCAATATGTCGCCTGATGGGCAAGGCTTATACGTACGGGCAGTCTCCTTTGCCCAGGTACAGAGGGGCTTTCAAGGAGGAAACTGCTCAAGATAAGTCTGCCACAATGGTGGACTTCTACAACAGCCGAATACAAACATAACCTGACACAATTACCATTCTTCCCTTCTCTGCCGTGGGCTGAAGGGTTCTCTGAAACAAGCGGGCTCGAGTGACAAGAAATTATGTTCTGTGAGATCTGTCACAGACAAAGTTTGTAGTTCAAATCCATAAAATAAACCTATGATTGCTTTCTGTGATGTTATGGACGATATCTGTACTATATTAAAATACAAATATCAAGTGAATTATTAATAGAAATTGTTCTTTTCCCGACTCTTCAAAATTATCATTTATTCCTCCTTTATACCTCCCTAATAATGTACACAATATAAATTTATTTATCAAATTTATTGTGATTCAAATTGTGGTTTCAAAAATCCATCATGCAAATGATATTGTTATGTGATTTGTTGACAAATTATTTGACCTTTGGCGAGACATATAATTAAACCTGGCAGACTTGCCTAAACAGAAAGAATATGGGAGCAACTCAAACTTTAATTTTGTTTTTAATTTTTAACTAGAAACCGAATATGCGTTACCGTAAAAGAATAATGGAACATAAAAGTTAGAAAATATGATTTTCTGCGGACCATGTAGAATAATAAATATTTTACTTGGTTGTGGTTTTTTGTCCCACGTATATTTTAAACAATTAATGAGAGGGAATAGAATAAAATAGTGTAGAGGGAATTTAATGGGATATCTAGCTCGTCCTGGTGGTGTAATGGCTTAGCACGCCGGCCCGGATAGCAGGAGATCCAGGTTCGATTCCTGGCTGGGACAGATAGATTTTTTTATTCTATTCCCTCTTATTAATTGTTTAAAACATGTAGAATACTTTTTTTCGTAACATTAACAATAACAATGATATCGCGTTTATAAATATAGCTCTACTCATAAACCCTCCCTCCTATTCATTTTATTAATTACAATTCCGTTTTAATATGTACCCAACTACAATTAAATAAATATAGCATAAAGTTCAAAACTATTCCACAAAAATACTTTTATGCAACAAGAGTTGATTGGTTATTAAATCGTAATGTAACAGGGCGAAGTTACATAAGCGAAACAAACTATCTAAACACGTCTATACTTAAATTAAAAAAAATATATATATACATAAGAACTGTACGGAAAAAAAAAGAAACTGCAATTTGGGGGGAGGGGGCGTTCAGGGGTGTAAGTGACTGTGAAAATTGGTTCTGCAATAGTGTGACACTCGATTTTACATGGTAATCTATTTGGACCTGACGTGGGAAATCTTTTTGCCCTTGGATAAAGACATTTCAAACCGGTCCGGAGCCGCATCGGATCGCCCGTTTAATTAGATCTTTGCCGAAGAAACCTCGACCTTGGGGGAAGAAGAAGTGCAGAAAATCTGAAATATCCGTAGAATTGCCAGAGTGCGGGACCAAGGGGGGGGGGGTCATAGAATAGTGCGGTGGTGGGGGGAGGAGGGGGGTCATAGAATAGTGCGGTGGTGGGGGGAGGAGGGGGGTCATAGAATAGTGGGCCGTGCAAAAATCATCCAACCAAACTAAAACTCAATATTTCTTACAAAACAAAAAAAAAAAAATAAATAAATATTACTGTACCAAAATTTATTTATTTATTTGTCCGTAAATATGAATTTATTTTGTATTTACAGTAACATGAGCGTTAGGAGGAATTGCATTTTTTTTTCCTGAATAAAAGTATTCTAATAGGAATTGGTAAAACAAAATTTTATAATTTGCTTCATATTATCTTAGTTCACTATACAATTTTTTATTTATAATCAATTGTTTTGTGCAAGAAAATATTCTATATTCTACATATTGAATGTATAAAGACTATATTTTATGCATAAAGGACACTGCATAACGGACTTCCGCATTTTAATCTTACACATAGAGAGACAAGGCACCTTCCTCAATAATTTTTTTTAATGAAAAATAAACAACTTATAATCTATGAAAATTTCAATATGGTTAAATTTGTAAAACCTATTAGAGGAAGGATTTAAAATTAAAGCTAAATTACAAATATAGTATACTCAATATCTGAAGGCCTCTCATAGCTGCACTAAAACACATTAAAAGAAACTATAAAGTGCATAAAATCTTCTAGATCTGAGAACGTTGGCTGCCAGGTGCTCATTAACCTTCCTGATATTGTACATATATTAAAAACGTTAAAGTGTTTTAGAACAGCTCTGAGGGGTCTTCAGATATTGGGCAGGCTGTACCGAAATTATCTTGCAGGAGAGGTGTGCAATTAAAGCTGTTCCCCATTAACATGGCTAAATATTTATACTAAATACTTAATAATAAACATGGGATAAAACTTAGCTTGATTTAATTCAAGAGACAACTTTATTTTCATAAAATATTTGTCAGAAAGAACAAGAATTTATTTCTCTTCTACTCTGCACACTAGTAAAAACACTAAATATTAAATAAATGTGAATTACTGACTTGACCTTAAAAGTATGAAGGAGTAATAAGGATAAAAGGTAATTTCACCAAGAGGCCGTCTGGGGGGTAATAGCACAATTTAAATACTGTTATAAAACAAAAATTATGAACATGATGGGGGATTGATATAATAGACTTCTCTGCTGAAGAATATGTACTGACCAGAAGAACACGGCAAGATTAGCAAGGCGAAATATTCTCATCTGGAAATACAGCTAAGGAAATTTCTCCCCTTTAATTTACTTTTAATAAACGTAGTCGATAAAGAAGACATTGCATTATTTGCCAAAATATACCAAATAACAATAGTACTTAACTCGGACAGTATTACTTTTATCCAAGCAAAAGCTGAGGGACAAGAAATATATATAACTTTTTAAGGCATAAATATTTCAATTATAAGCTAAGATGGAAATTATTCAAGAAACTGTTTTTAAATAAGTGACGTGATTTCACAAAAATAAATAGTTAAGAATTCATAACATGTAATGGATTCTAAATTTTTTTATGATTTTTCCTATTAAATTCCCTTTAGTGAAGATATTTTACTACATCAATTTTAAATACGCCCTTCAAAAAATATAAATATATAGCTGAAATAAAAAACATTTTCATCAGATGTATTCTTCTAAGTGAGAGTTTTTTGCTTATTACTATTTATTTACTTATTTTATTAATTTTTAGGCGAAAGTTTTTTTTATTTGGAATTATTACGCTAGGCTTATTAATTTTACTATTGCATCATTGTATTGTACTACTGTATCATTATATAGCAAATAAATTTACATGCCTGATATAGGAGCAAACCACACTCACGCACACACATTATTTTAATATTTTGTATACTTATATATTATATGTTTAATTTTTTCATTGTGTACATAACAATTGAGGGGTGTGGTAGAAGAAAAAACCGAAAATTTTAATGTGTGTATATGTATATATATTTGTATATCTAAAAGACATTTTTTAGTTTAATTTGTTTTTTACTAGTGATTTATTACTTTTTATGTTGACTAATTTATTGCGACCTTATATATATATATATAATTGTAAATTCAACAACCTACAAAAAAGGGCAGAGTAAATTATAAGATTTTCAGTAGGGATAGACTTTTGTTATCATTGGCGGTACCAACTCTTTAGATTTCACAAAAATAATTCTAATGAATAATAGCAAATAATTATTTTTATATAAAATACACAGAAAGGAAAATATGTCATGTAGGCAGGGTCCCCTGTCTAGGGAAGGAGAGAAGGAAGCGCTAAACCTTCCTCGTTACATTCTTAAATATTTTTCATACTATAGGTATTTCCTGAAGAAGAAATAAATTTTTTAAAGAAATTTCATATTGCTCCTGTTAAATATCATAACCTTCACTATACCTCAACATTTTTTTTTGAAAATATCTTCCCGCTTCTAAAAATATCTCCCTGGCGTTAATGACCAAAGGTTGTCACGTCATTAAAAAAAATCATAACATTTTTTTTTATATCATTAATGACAGCAATTACATTAAGTTAAAGTTACGTCATAGACTAATCTGTTCCTAACCTTGGTTCGAGTTCAGTGGAGGCTAGGTAAGCTGTCCTTTTCAGTATTCAGTGGGATTTCTTAAGAGACTTGTAAAACGAGACCTAAAGACAGATCTTGATCTCACTATTATTGAGAGATGGCCGGCTCAACCTCATAGTTACATTAAGTATTACAGTGAGCACAAAATTCTTTGTACACATATAACACGTCGTTTTTTACCATCTTCTGCCTATTCTGGCCCCATTTTACATGACTATTAGATAAGGTATTTCATTTAAATATTTACAGAGTAAATTGTTTCTAATTAGGGCTCAAACATCTCTGTTCATTAGCAAGCGATATAATGAGGACATTTTTATGATGTTGAATTTTTCTTCATTAGTGAGCAATCAATATTTTTCCACTGATAACAAACTCATTTCGAAAAATGCATTACATTAAACTTGCATTGAGATTTGAGTGATTCTTCTGGGAGGTTTGATGGTAAGATAATGAAATGCATCATTCTTTTTCACTTTTTAAGCTTGTTTGGAAATTAATTTGCCTCCTATGTTGAGTATCTGATATAAATATTTTTAAGAGAAAGAATATCTAAATTCAATCGGCCAAAATTCACTCTTCAGACTGACATCCTTTAAAAAGGGAAAACACTGAAATAATTAAATCAATGAAAATTAAAGAGGGTGATAATATTATTAATATTTTAATAGGCTATATTAATTATTTATATAAATAACGAAATTTAAATCTTTAGATTTTTTAAAATAAGGCATAAAAAAAAAAATAACCTGTCCCTGGCTGGGAAAGTTAGCTTTTTTATTCTATTCCCACGCATTAATTCTTTATTAGGTGTTAATATTGCACCTAATTTGCAATTATTTTTTTTAATTAACCTAAAAACAATATTAAATTACAATTTAATTCATATCATTGATGCTAAAACTAATAATATTAAAATTTTTAAATTAAAACAAAATATTGCAGACTATATTTTAAAATACAAATATGAATTATGTAGCACTTATTTCCTCCAGTGTTCTGAGGAAAATATCATAAAATCCATTAAAAAAAAAAAAAATTGATGTAATGAAATTCCCAAAGGAAGGTATACCAGTTGATTTATAACTCTTTTTGTCTATTCCTCACAATATGAGACAATAATCTGTCGTGAGAAGCAATAAACCTCTTTCAGGAGGCACATATTGGACTTCGGAAGGTCTATATATTAGAGTGTGCTAAGGGCGGGGGGTGGATTAATAAGGGCGGTGGTGGGGGCAGATATAGTGTGCATGTAACCCCCTCACTTTACGGTGCGGATATTGGATCTACACTTATACCATCACTCTTTTAATATGGAATTCTACCGGCTGGGACATTTCTATTTAAAATGCAAATGAAATCAGTCGAACTCAGGTTGTGTTTACAAACTTAAACGTTATTGGGTGAGACACTAAAGACCAGCTTTCATCAATACATGTCATTACCTAAATTTCATTGTAATTTGATATCCACACGTAGAACACAAATAGTTTAGAAAATAAAACCTAGATTGGAGTGGGATAAGAGATAATCATAAGGAAATAACATGCACCCCTGACTTGCTCCGGAAACTTCTGTACCCCCTCCCCCCTTCCTGAGAATTTAAATTAGCACCCAAAATTAAAATTAAAAAAAATTTTAAATTA
>KZ806894.1:814391-832076 GCA_000696205.2 Oncopeltus fasciatus | reverse complement strand
TAACATATATATATATATATATATATATATATATATATACATTGTACATGATTAAAAGCAAATTATACAACTCATAAATCAAAGTCATTTTTGGGTTTTCTTCTATAAAACTAGTACCCATTTCAAAAATAAAATAAATGGTACCTAGATGCATCATAATATGAATTTATCGCTTAATAAATGCGAGAGGTTTGTGTGTAGTAATGTTTCTACTTATCTATAATAATTTTTGTTTTAAAGTAAATCTTTGAAACAGTATGTTATAAAAATGTTATTAAATTAATATTTTAACATATTATTGCTTATATAATTTGATTATCATTTAACATTTATAATTTGTTTAATATAATTTATGTTAGCTTTCATTATCCATTATTTGTTATGTTGGCTTTCATTCAGATTGAAATTAAAGTATAATTATAGATATCTGTATAACAACTGACATGAGACAATAGAATAAGATGTGATTAAACATATAATGAGTCATTGTTAATTCTATAATAACTGCGCTACCATTAGTATCTATCATAAGCTAAATAAAAAAAGGCCAAATCAGGGGACTAAACTCTTATAATGGCCATAGGCGGATAAGGCCATAACAAAAAGATTTAAAATTTTACACAATATTTTACTTTTTTTTTTTTAGATTTTTTTAATGCTTGAATTAAATTCAACATTTGTGTATAGTTTAGTAAATTCTCAACACTGCAGAAAATTAATTTCAGCTCTCTTTTTTTCCCGGTTTATTATTTTTCAATTTTATTAAAAATGAAGAAAAAAGCTAATTGACAATTTTACGTTTAAACATGTAAATTTAATTGCTTTTTAGGAAAGTGAAATATTTTACTGAATTATAGATACCGAGTTTCGAAGAAAATAAGAAAACATTTTGGCTTTTAGGAGAAAAAAATTATACCTATATATATATATATAAAGAAAATTACTACATCATTCTTGCTCATAATTTTATTTCAACAAATATAAAATTATTACCCTAGGAGCGTTATATTTAAATTGCTCCAATAGTGCAAATTTTAAAATCATCTATGTGAGGTGCAATCGATAGAAAACAATGAGTTTCAGTCCAATATATATGTTCTGGGGTGGGAGGCTTTCTAGTCAATAAATTAAAAAAAAAAAAATGTAAAATTCTAATTCTCAATTTAATTACCACTCTTCACTTTTTCTCGCAAAATATCTTGTTTCCTAAATCCTCCTATGTTTCTTTTTCCTCTTCTTTGTTCAAGTTATTCCTGACTTGTAGCATAACTTCACATATTCCTTCGCTTTTCCCACACTCTCTTGTTCTCAAAATCTACCTACGATCTCTGTTTTTCATCTCTTTTCAAGTTATTCCTGTATTTTTCCTAGTAAGTTCTAGCCATTTATTTTTTGTTTTTAATTGTTTACAAAATTTAGTCGGATTTAGAAGTTAAGTTCCATCTCGAATTTCTTCTGACTCAATAACTAATTTCCTACAAATATGAATATAAAATATCAATCTATCTATGTATGTATAAAAATGAGAGAGAAAGAGAGTATGGGGGGGGGGGTAAAAGAGATAGGTTTTGTCCCTGTGCCTTCTTCATCTGTTGTAGTAGTTCAGGTATTTCCATATAGTGGAATAAGAGATACAACCATATTAGAATCCTCCCAACCCTCCCAAAAAAGAAAGAAATAAGATGAAAACTCATAAAAAGAACAGACATCATGAAATGTTTTATCATGCTTGATATGGACATTGCGCAGATGAAAACCTAACTAGAGAACTAAAAACTATTTGATAATCTCTAGTAGAGAGAAGAGGACACATTTTGCAGCAGAAGATGCAGTCAACCGACATCTGTTAGGGTTTAACTCGCCAATACCAGATCCTCTTGTGTTATATTCAGCGGGGGGTGAGGTTATGTATTAGCCGAAGAGAAATGGGGATGAAAGTTTAAATTTTTCGGGAGGAGAAGCTAAAAGAGAACGGTCGCCTCACAAGTAAAGCCATTATAAAAGCTGAACTCATTAGAGCTGGGAAACTCATTAGCAGGCAGAGTCAATCAAGCTTCACTAACAACGTAAACCTCTCCCACTACTCCGAAACCGGCTCTCCTCCCTATTCTTATCACCATTTGATATGACGACCAGCGGTATTCTTCCCATTCGCCCGTAGAAGTCAACTGTGTTCATTGCCAATAGAAAACTTAGGCTTCATAGGTTTGATTGAAGTTCAACTATGGCACTAGTTCGAAAGCCATTCCACCTGTTGTGATATTGTCATTCTATGCCTAAAACAGGTCTATATAACTGTCAATACAACGGTTGTATAGCTCATGCTGTATGTTAGCGTTTCCAGCATCGGTTTGTAAACCATTTCTTGATGATATGTCTATAACAGATCTATAAAACTGTCAATACAGGGGTTGTATAGCTCATGCTGTATGTTAGAGTTTCCAGCATCTGTTCGTACACCATTTCGTGATGATATGTCTATAACAGGTCTATAAAACTGTCAATACAAGTTTTGTATAGCTCATGCTGTATGTTAGAGTTTCCAGCATCTGTTCGTACACCATTTCGTGATGATATGTCAATACAGGTCTATAAAACTGTAAATAAAAGGGATGTATAGCTCATGCTGTATGTTGGAGTATACAGCATCGGTTCGTAAACCGTTTCTTGATAATATGTTTATAACTGGTAGAGGCTGTCAATACACGAGTTGTACTGCTCATGCTATAAAATACAAAATGCATTTGTTACATTTATTACTTAACAGAAAAAATAAAGTATCAGGAAAATTCTACCTACATTCTTTTCCACACTATTTTTCTTAGTTTAATGTCGCTAAATTAAATCACATTCCTAAAGATAAGTGGTTACCATAGTAAGATGTGAACAATTCAGGCTTGAGAAATGCACTACTCAAATTTTGTAATTCAACAAATACTCAAGAAGTACAATTCACCTCGGAGTTATTTCACGTCCCAATAGTAGCTCATCAATCATTTGCGCGGGCTATTTATTATTAACCTTTTTTTTAACAACTTAGGGTCATAGGGTGAGGGCTTGTCTCAAAGTTGCCCCATAGTCTAATAATCCATGGCTATGAGTGGGGGGTGGGACTGTACAATCGCTATTTTTATGCACATGATCCTGTCAGTTTAATAGTCATAAAGACATGTTAATTATTTTAGACCGTAGCACATTTATTGCGTACATGCTCTTTCTTTTCCCCCTCCTTAGAAAGCCTGGAATACATGACCTGGAACCAATCTTAATAAAATACAATCCAGAATATCAGCAGTATTTAGTCACTTAAGAATGTATTTCAATGTAATACTTAAATTAAGTTAAGAAAA
Source organism: Oncopeltus fasciatus (assembly GCA_000696205.2). Lineage (NCBI taxonomy): Eukaryota > Metazoa > Arthropoda > Insecta > Hemiptera > Lygaeidae > Oncopeltus > Oncopeltus fasciatus. The sequence continues at coordinate 828,726 of KZ806894.1, read as the reverse complement.
TTGAAAAAAAAAAAAACCCTTAAAATTACTATTAATTAAAATTGTAAAAACTTTAAATTTTCAAGGAAAAAAAAAATGAAATGAGGTTTTTGTTTCAATGCATTTACGCTCTACCTTATACATTTGAAGGTTTTTTCCCAAATGGTTCTATTACATTATTTAATGAATTAAAAGAAGAATATTATCTAAATTTAGGGTATCTCCTTCTGACATTTTTTAAAATGTTTAATCGTTAAGTGGGTGTATAATAATATAAAATATAATTTAGGACTTTATTTACAGCTGCACCGATTCACTGTTGTTTTTTTGGAAAGATTTGAGAACTGCTCCTCCTAGGAGTGAGATCTTCTGCATCTAGTGGATACCCTGTCCCATCTCATTCCTTGCGGTATCTTGTGCCTTCTAAATGGCCATTTACACCTCAATTGTTTACCTCAATTCTCCTACCAGGATGAAACTTTTATAAACCCAAAGTTTATTACATTTTATTACGTTATATTATCATTATATTTTGTTATTTATCATAATTCCTTCTCTCTCTCTCTCTCTCTCTCTCTCTCTCTCTCTTAACAATAACTTAAGTTTGTTAAGTTGTTATAAAACACACAACCTATCGTCAAGTGTTTCATTTGTTGAGCAATCTAATACTGTTCACTTTCAGAAGAGGGATACAAAACCCATGCTTAGCCTCGCTTAAACCCTTGCAATCATATTTCCATTGACTATCAAATTAAAATATTGGGAGTTGTTCTGAAATGTTGAAAAAACGTGTTCTTATAGCTTTTAGCTTCATAGTTATTATTATTCTCATTCTTCTTAAAGCAACTATTACTTTTAAAATACATATTTGATTGTGTATCCTCAAAATGGAGGGAGAGACTATCTACAGCATCCCATTATAAACGACCATGGCTCAGGACAAGCTTTTACTTATAAATAAAAGCCAGACCCAAACGGATCTCATGAACTACCCTGACAAAAATTGTTTAATTCATTATTTTGCAATAAAAGGACTAAATTTTTTTTTTAATAAGAGGGCTTGCCTTTCACTGGAAGATATATTTCTTTAATAATATCTTCCTTTTTTTTTTATTTTAGTAAATTTACAATTTCCTCNTCCCACTCTCCTCTAAGCTGAAACTAATTTCAATAGCGAATTACTGAAGGAATGTTTGCTGGGGGGGGAGCTCACCCTACACTTCTATCTGATTGCCACGTTTGCCGCAAGAGATAGTGCCATTTCCCATAAACATATATATACTGAAATATATATTGAAAATTAGCATCTTTGAGTTTATATTTCAAAGTTTTGAAGTTATATACAAAATAATTAGTAAGTGGCCTTAATTTTTAACATTTGTATAATCTAAATACAAATATTGGACACACAAATGGTTTAAATCAAACAGATATGGTGTCAACTACTCTCCGAATTAAATTAATTCCAGGGTTGGAGAGAATAGCGGTATCTATGACAGACGGACATTCATACAAAACTTGTATTGTAGAAACTACCAATATGGCCTATCTTTCTTGGGTAGTTGGTATCTTCTTATTAATGTTGTTATTGTATTGAATTCTTTAAATGTACATAGACTATTCATAGTTAATTACACAGTAATTTTTTTTATACCTATTGTTTTATACATGAAACTAAGATTAATTAATTATTAGACTTATTCAAGTATCTTCAGTAAAGCAGAGTGGGAGATTCCACGAGATAATGAAAAGCTTGATTTAATTAAATAAGAAAATAAGGATTTTGAGAAGTATTTTTTTAAATTAACTATACTTTTAATTGGACTAGTATGTAATTAGGAGCTATGAAATTTTTTTTTGTAAATATCTTATTAAATTTAATTCGGATTTTGGTACCTAATTATTTTATTTTTAATTAAAGATCTGTGGAAATATATAGCAAACTGTTATCATAGATCATCAACAGACTGAGGTTGGGGATGGTTAAAAAAGAAAAGGAAAAAATTTCACTCTCCCACCTCTCAAATTGAAAAAGATTAAATCCAGTAAAAATTTAAAGAAAGCAGCAGCAGAAAATGTTGAAAGTAAAAATTGCTTTTGTTCCATTAGCGGGTTATAAAGGTGATAAACCCGCCTAGCTCTCTCCTTCTCTCTCTATTCTATCTGTCCCTTTTGGCATCTCTTTCCCTTTCAACGGGAGAGAGCGAGAGGGGAGGGAGCAATCAGGGCGAGGAGTAGGGGTGGACTACCCCTCTTCTCGTTACAAATTCTATTTATGTAGCTTCTCTCTCTCTCGCTCTCTCAGCTGGTGGAGGGGAAGGGCCTGTGGCAGTGGTGGGGGGTGGAAAGGAATTAAAACCCTCTACCAATTTACCGGGACCCCTCCGTGCCAACAATACTCCCCTGCCCCCCACCCGCGGCACCCCCTCAACAGAGAAAAATAATTGCCTTCATTGTATTATATAAATTGAGTTTGGGGAACAATCATAGCCGAGCCCTTGGCCCGTTCTCCGGGGCGTCCGAGTGAGCCCTCGTCCTCTCTCTCTCCCACTCTCCTCTAAGCTGAAACTAATTTCAATAGCGAATTACTGAAGGAATGTTTGCTGGGGGGGGAGCTCACCCTACACTTCTATCTGATTGCCACGTTTGCCGCAAGAGATAGTGCCATTTCCCATAAACGATAAGACCAGATGACGCACTGTTTTAAGGGGATGACTGTGCACGTCCCATTGTCATATCATGATTGGTTAGCTGCATCAACTGTTAGCTGAGAGAAGAGCTCTCTCCCGTACTAGGATCCTTTCAGTCTGAAATAATTGGAAATTGTCATTTTTTCTTAATGCCAATAAGCTTAGGGTACAGAGCACAACAACAAGTAAACCATTCAATTACAGCTAGGTATAAACAGTTTAAGAATACAAATTAAATTTAAAAATAAAAATTCTTATATGCCAGTTCCTAGAACATTTTTAATAACCTTCCTACTCTCTTTGGCGCAGATTCTTCACTAATCGGCAATCTTGAGACTCTGTTCTTCCCATAAACTTTATATCTTCTGTTTTTCATTAAGTAGTGAACTTAAATAGTAAACAGCCTTTATATATAGTCTTTCTTAAATAAAATAATTCTGTAGAAGGGAAACTTGAAGACCACGAAGTCTAGGTTATACAATAATTAAGCACAAGTGAAAATACAATAGGAAAAATTAAGTATTTTAACCGTTAGAAGGTTAAGAATAATTTTCCACAAATGCTCACTAGAAGTCAAGAATGTTTAACATTGTAGTTTCGGGTAGGATCGGCTTCAAATTGTTATATGTTCAGACCGAATAATTGTTGTTGACATTCAAAATTTCAGAGGCTTACAGAATTTTTCAAAGCATTAACTTGATACGCCATCCGCTTTATTGCCGCAAAACCAAGCCCAAAGGGAGAGTTCAGCTTAGATTATATACACATGGCTCAGAAAAATAAATTCATAAATAACTGAAGAGCTTCTGAAAGCTTAAGCACGAAATGATGTAGGCAATCTCCGTTGCCGATTAGCGGTATCCATAGCAGGCACCCCTTGGTGACGTCAGCCCCAAGTATAATTGCTTGCAGGGCTCCCTAACCGACCATCACCCCCCCAAAGCATTAGGTAATTAACCGACGAGTGAGTGAGAGAGAGTCTCGCTCTGGGGAGGGAAGAGGGGAGGGAGGTTCCGCCCCCACAAGAAATGGGATTATTATTTGGCCAGGCTGAAATGGAAGAGGGTCCTCTGGAAGGGGAGATAGACACAAAACGCATCTTCGTCCTGATCTCCCTTTTATTGCCATCGATTCCCGAGTAAAGAAGTAGCTTGAATCGATATATAAAAGGACCCTTTCTCATTCTGCTATTCGTATTGGCTTCAGACAGAGAGAGTGGGAGAGAAGGAGAGAGAGAACTAGAATCGATATCAGGGCTCAATTATAGCAATGAATAGTCGCTCATATAAATAAAGTAAAAATTAAGAATTAGTTGCCAATTAAAATAAAAATAAGTGGTACTGATGAGTAATAATATTTTTATACTAAGATGATTTTGGTTGGGGTTCGGTCGAGGTAGATCCAAAAAAACACAAATTTAAAAAATGTATTTTTTAAATAAAGGATTATCTGCCAACGTTTCGGCTTATATTGTAAGCCATATTCAGGGCTATCATGAAGATGAGAGAGGACGTCCTGTCCCTAAGTTCACATTTCCATGACTGATCTACTAAAATCATCTTAGAATAATATCTACGGTCAACAAACTCTTCTTTTGAATTATATTTTTATTCTCACTTAAATGATTACGCTCCAAATAAAAATTTCATAAAAATATTAGTAGAGATATCGATTCAAGAAGTTTTGCAAATGTAGACAAAATTTTATAGAGTAATAGAGGGGGCACCGAGGTATTTCAGGGGATCCATTCTGGTCTCGCAATCCTGACGCTGCGGGTTCAAATCCCGTTCAGGATAATCTTTTATTTAAAAATAAAAGCTAGTGCAGAGACATGGATATTTAGAATGGGGTGGGAACCTGTAGATAGCCCCTCCCCCCATGATCCTAAATGGTTGAAAGGGAGGCTAACACCTAAAGCGATATTCGGTGAACTAGATGAAGTGTAATAGACAATTCTGTCTGCTCTTTCTCAGGATGCCCCATGTCGTATCATTACCTTAAATGTTATAAAAATAAGAAATGTATTTTAAAATTTGCAAATTTGAAGGATCATAAAATTATTTGTTAGTTGAAAGTTGACGTATATTTTCAGCTAGAAAAATTGTGGAGAACGAGGAATAATTCAATACAAAGTGATCAAGCTACGACAAATCCAATGGAATTTAACGGATGGTTTATACAATTGAGTCCTTAAAATCCAAACAACACATTTTTTTTAATGTACTGGGACGGAGTTTTTCAATGGAAGATTTTAAATATAAAAATTAAATTAACAGAATAATGCACTAGCTTTATTTATAATTAACACTCTTCTAATCATTATAACAATACATTTTTTCCTGACTATTTTTGCAAAAAAACCTATCACCCTTCAAAGTTTTTATCAAGGATATTTCATTGAAATAATTTTGACTATAAGTGACCTTATTCCTTTTTCATTCTACTGTGAGCGTTATGTGAGAATATAAAATTTAAAAATCTAGATAATTAATATAAGCATATGTATAACATTTGTATACATATATATTATTAATATCATCAATGTATGATATTCATATTCAAACATTATTAATATAAAAATAAAAATAGCAGATTTTTGTGCGAAATAACGGTTGCATTCCATAGAAAAATATGATTATTCACAATACACCGGTGGTACATAGCTAAGCAGATTGCTATTAGATGGAATAGTTAAAGCAGGTGAGTTGATTTGAACAGTTTGAAATATCTATAGCCTGATCAGTGGCATTCGGACAAGTGCAATCCTTCGGGAGCAGAGGAACAGAAAGAAACATGTTCAAAGAGAGAGTTTGTTGACCGTAGATATTATTCTAAGATGATTTTAGTTGGGGTTCGGTCGAGGTAGATCCAAAAAACACAAATAAAAAGATCCTTCATTAAAAAAATACATTTTTTTAATTTGTTTTTTTTGGATCTACCTCGACCGAACCCCAACTAAAATCATCTTAGAAAGAAACATGGTTATGAAGAAGAAGAATAGTGCCATTCCGAAGACGTCCTGTCGAGTCACAATAAGGCTTTGGACTGGAAAGCTCTCATAGTCTTTTGCCGGGAAAACTTTATATGATTAAGGAGTAACATTTCCTTAAGGACCTGAAATCTTTTGGGAAGAGAGTTAGCGCCAGCCTCCAGAGGCAGGTAGGATGAGGCCAAGCAGCTTGTGACAGGCTGGCTTCGTCCGACGGCTGCCGGGAGAGACAGATTCCCGAAGATCAATATTAATTATAACCGAGCTAACATTTGGTCTGGCTGGCACGGCCTCCACTCCCTCTCCACTCACTCAGAATGACATAATGGCGGCTTGCATTTAACCAAATCCATAATAAATGCAGCGATGGCTCCAACAGATGTGCCAACAGTCCTCCCCACCAATCCCTGGGAGAACGATTGTGTCAGCCGGTTCTTGTTTATTAGGCCTACATTGATCGCTTGGCGTAATTCAATTCGGCCTCGCGACTCCTCCACCAGTCCGAATTAGAGCTCCCTGTCTTCTCAAATCCATTTGAGACTGGAAGACTCAGCAATGCATTAGCCTTCTCTAGCCATTAACTTTCCATTTTTAATGCCCCCCCCCCCTCGCATCCAATTTCTTAATGGAATCACTGTTCCATTTCCCCTGATGTGATAGTATTTATAGATCACATGTGTTTCTGAGTATTCTGTGTATCCACTCTGCTATCATTTCTAATAATAAAGCTAAATTGTAATGCGATGGGGTACATTTCAGGAAAAGCCCAATCGCTTGAATATTTCAAACATCGTTGCTGCAATCCATTCCACGTTTTAAAAGAACGATAAAAGAGAGTATATGCAAATAATAAAAAAATACATACTAAAATGTCTATTTGATGATGAGGAAGGATTGGTCGGGGTTTCGGTCATAGAATTGAAATAAGTATAAACTAATCTTTAAACCAAAAAAGTGTTTATTTTTGTTTAGGAAGAAAAACTAATTAGTTTGGTTGACAAATTAGTTTTCTTTTTTTATTTTTCAAAACGGAACCCTGAACATTTCTCCTTCAAAATGACGGTCAACTAACTATCCCCTAAGCCTTAACATTTTACCACAATAAGTTAAAGATTGGAAATGAAAGGTATTCATACTTAGTCATTTTCAGAACTACGTGAACTTCATCTAATTATTTTCAGATCTTATCCAACATCAAATATTAATGAGTCTTTACAAAATTTTTAGAGACAAAACAAAATTTTTCCCCATTTTCAGCTGCAGAGCTACAAATCAGATCAAGTTGTAGACAAAATCTAGCCATATAAAGGGACATTTTAAGCTCAATTTAAATAAATACGGTTGAAGTAAATGGCTGTTATCATTAATACTGGCAAATAGGACAACAGATCAAAAATTATTTATTTTTCTACATGAAGAACCTTATTAGGTTTTAAATTAAAATTAAAATTAAAAAGAAACAAATGCGTATTCGGGATGATAGAGGTTTGAAGTAGGCAACGGACTTTGAAACATCTTGCTCAGAATGAAAAAAAGTAGATTAAATAAAATGAAATACTATATCTCGAATATTAATTACGCATGTACTGCTTATTTAATTAGATATATATACTACCTGTGGTCCAAAAATAGAAAATTATTTTCATTACAAAAAAAAAAAAATATGAACAATTTTAAAGATTTAGAATATTTGAAATTTGTAAGTTTTCTTAGAATATTTTTAGTCTCTAATGGTATCATCAATTTAGTTTAATAGATGTTTAATTAAAGTTTTTTATAAATTATAAAAATAATGTAAGAATTATTCCAGATGAGGCATTTGTTATTCACTAGGAGATGTGTATGTGTATGCGTACAGACACACACTTAATTTACTGCTCACTCAATCGAACATGTAATTTTTATTTTATTCTACTTTACATATATTGCGTTACAATATTTATTTATATTTTCCAAGTGGGTATTTTTAAAACTTCCATTCCCCTTCCAGCTTTTTAGTTATTAACAAACTCATCCTATGAATACTTCGATTTTCTTTATGGAAATTTGCTCAAAGGGAAAAGGGGAGTAATAGAAGAAAGTAATTCCTAAAAAATTTCTCAAACAATAAAGTTGATTATTTCCCATTTGTGGAAATAACGATATGCAGTTATTTGCATAATGAATGGAAGCTTTTATCTTGATTGTTTGTTGATCAATGGAACGTGGAAGGTGTTTCGGCTCCACCGCTTGAATTTACGGAAATATTCATAGGAGTTGAGCTCATCCCCAAAAGCACTTTCATTATTCTAAGAGAGGGAGAGAGGTGTTCTGAGTGATGGTACGCCGGACTGGGCACTTCCAGAGCGCTCTTCAATAACCTAATAACATCACTTCTATCTACTTGATGGCGGGACCATTAGAGAAATTGCAGACTTTTGTCTTTAAGGACTTGAGATAATAATAAAAATATCTTTCAGGCCTCGCAGGAGCCGAGTGGACTTCTATCCAAGGCATCGAGTCCATCGCGCGGGAACCGCTAGATCAAACCAGATTTATCTTTTATCTAGACTATAAGGCTAGTTTGAGATGTAAAGCCGTAGAAGAAAATTCAGCTTCCTAAGGCTGGACCTAACCCAACCAGGAGGAAAAGAAAATGGCAGCTAAAACCTAATTGTTTTACTCTAAAATATCTTTTCTACCGATTGCGCACTATTACACCAAAAAATTCAGAAAATAAAATAGCCCAGGACAAGAATAAGTCAATTTTAGTATTTTTATACTAAAATAAGTCAATACTAATATTTTCTCCTAAACCCCTTTCAACTACCCCGTCACTTTCCCGCGATACGTTGTTACCGAGCTAGTCAAATGGGTCAAAATAAGACGCCCTTAAGCTCAGACTGACGGTCTGCACGTACAAGCCCGAAGATTAAGGAGTCCTAACTGTTGTTCGTGGTATACAGTCAGTGAAGACAGATTTCTATAGATATAGAAAGAATTTATTCACTATTTATTTACACAAAAACGGACACTGTTTCACACAATTATGTCACACTTCCAATAGATCAATAGTTATTTCAAATGTGGAGGCGTAATGAAACGTAAAATATTCCAAAAAGCAACAACAATATCCACATAATAGTCACAAGGAGCTTGACTTATGTCCTACAGCCATCACTGCAGAGCCAAACGGCCGAAGCTTCGGTTCCTGAATAATTCGGGCAGTCAAGTTATCGGCTTATCCACCTTTGGCCCGATTGGAGGGGTTGTCTCTTCAAAGGGTTCAGACAACCTGCCCTACTTACCCCAGATAGGAGGGAGTACTTAGAGGGTACTATCAACCGGTGCCAGCTGGACACAGGCTTCTTAAAGCGGTGCTACTCCTCGATATTTTCCCCATGATCCTGTTGTTGTGTGTGTCGGAGCACAGAGTACCTCTAATACACAGGTAGAGTTTTCGAGGCTATTTGGCAGAAAGTATTCACTAAACTCTTTCTTATCTAATAATTATCTTCTATTAATCTAAACTCTTTCTTAACTAAACTGTTCTTATCTATTAAATACATCACAGCCGTGAGTGTTTCATTTTCTACACGCACATACACACAACACACACACACACACACACATTTAGCCATATCTTTTTATGTTACCGTGTCTAGATCGTCATGGTATCAACATAAATATCATGATATCATTATATTTTTTTAAAACAAGTTTTAGCCTTCCTCTCCACCATTTAGGGTCTGGAGGGAGGGGTACCTAAAAGTGTTTATCTAATTCTAAACATCCATAGCTAAGGACAAGCTTTTATTTATAGATAATAGACCCATGAGCTACTCTAGTTCCCAATGCATACTGTCTCTGTCATTTTCACTAACTTAGGTTTTATTTATAAGGGTTTATTTTATTTTTAAACCACAATCCAATTGATAACACAAAATTCTGCCACATGAAGAGATGCGAGGGAAAAGCGGTTGAAGATTCACCGGAAACAGTTATTACAAACTAGAAAAAAAAAACAAAAAAACTTTACACATTTATGAAACGCGGTTTTCCTTTTGTGCACTTCAAATATAATATGTTCAAGGAAAGTGCAGCTTGACACCATACATCTGAAAACACTTTATCGCTACATGCGTTGACCTGCATACCCTCAGCAACAAGCCGTGTATTGCAGACTTAACTTGAAGTTAAGTGCGTTAGCTGTACGCCTACCTGTTGCAAAAGAGGAGGATAGCTGTCTTGTGTGTGCACATGAAACAAGCTATTTCCTTTATGGAAAGAAGTAAATAACTCTAGAATATCGAATTATTTTTTTCTGAATAGGTGTTCAACTATATGTGTGTGTGTGTGTGTGTGTAGAGAAAGAGACATATATTTGTACCTACATAATGTCTCTCACTCTCTCTCTCTCATTATCTAATTAAACAGGAGGATAATCAAAAGTTAAGGATTCATTCTCAAATAATATTTAAACTTTGAGGAAAACAAGTAGTCCCTTATCAGAAGGATGTGGAAAGGAATACTTGGGGTCAGTTACTTCCTATTGACATTAAGGTTTTGTCAAGGAGCATATTTAGACGAGAAATCTTCCTATTTGGAATTTAATTGGTAAACCCATTAGTAACGAAATGGGTGTGACAAAGAGCGAATTTGGTTTAGAATGTGTACCGGATTTAGCGATTTTGACTATTTGTAAACCACAGTGAAATTCATATTGCTTAAATGATATTTTTATATTTCCTGTACTTTTTATAATGAATAATATTATCGGATTATAAATAGCAAAATATACTGTTATACTCTTATAGGAAAATAAACTCTTCTGGAGTAGTTCTCCCGTACCATGGTCGTCCTCAATGAGCTTCGTCATGCTCCTAGGTCTTGTGCAGCCGCTCGCCAGTTGTGAGTGTTTGGATTTCCTGATGATACAGTCCTCACATCTGCTTCCTTCTTCGGCATCCCATCAAGCGGTATTGGAGCACTACCCCCAGCCAATGCAGGCTCCTCATCACCACTACCTCTCCCTGCAGCTGGTAGACGCCTATTTTGAGCCTAATCCATTGACTTTTACAGTACATTATATAGAGCGCAGATTTTTTTTTTTTTTCATCAACTCCCTTTGGGGGTTAACTAATTAACATTTTATTCCAGGGTAAGTGCAGATGCGGTCTCAGTAAGTAAGAATCCGTCGTCATTGGCTGATTTCTGCTAATGGCGAACGCTTTCAATAGTAGTCCTCCATCTTCGAGCTGAACAGAAACTTGTACACTTTCTCAAACAATGTCTAATGTAATGAATCCATTAATTCAGATCTTGGGTTTTGTCATTCGCTAGGTTTATCAGGTAGCAGTTCATGAACTCTTGGTTTTTCTCCCTTATTGTTCTGTATTATACTTCACTTATTTAGTAATCACTTACTAGTACTAGTAAGAGTTTAACTTCTAAAATACTTATTAGCTTCGGACATTGTAAGCCCCTATGAAAAAATCCCCCAATATAGACGAAGCAGTTCATTAAATGATATATTCATTATATAAGGTAATCCAAAGTTCTTGTATCACTCTTTAAATCTTTTGTCTTTTCTATCTTTCGTAAGCACTCCGAAAGTCAACAACCTAGTTGGTCAGATTCGGCTATACCACTATTAACTATATATATATATAGGAAGCTTTTATCTTGATTGTTTGTTGATCAATGGAACGTGGAAGGTGTTTCGGCTCCACCGCTTGAATTTACGGAAATATTCATAGGAGTTGAGCTCATCCCCAAAAGCNATATAAGAACTGGTGGGAGAAAGAGTGTAGTGAACACACACACACAAAAAAAAAGTAAAAAAGAGAAAAATTTTCGGGGAGACTTCTTGACCTTCTTCAGAAGCGAGGCTTACTTCACTCCTCACTGACAAAAGGAGAGAACTTTTACCCTTTGAATTTTTTTCTTTTTATGTGTTCACTACACTCTTTATCTCACCAGCCCTTATATATACATACATTCAGTGGATTCAAGGAATATTTTTTTTGATATTCCAGAACAGTTTCTTTTTTCTAATAGCATAACAGTATATTTTAATACTTATATTATAAAAATTTCAGAAAATATAACAATATCCTTTAAGGAATATAAATTTCTCTGTGGGAGGAAAATAGTTGAAAACACCCGTTATACATTGCTTATCATAAGCTATATCCGCTTTGGAAGCTTTAAATTAAATTTAAAATAAATAAATGTGAATTATATATTTACATTTAATGGGATTCCTCTCCGCTTGATTTATATTTATTCTAGGGTGAAAGACTCTATTGTGTAAGACATTAAAAAATATTACAATAGTTGAATTGATCAGGAATGAAGGTTAAGATATAAAAGAATAATTATTAAATTATTTTCCTTAGGAGAGTTAAATAGTCCTATTAAGGAAGAGAATTCCCTCTTTATATTAGAACAGGGATTGTAAAGCATCTTTCTGGCGAAGTCCTATAGAGGGTCTAATTAGTGGACCTGTGGGTATTATGAATTCTAGAGAAAAGCCGAAACTCCACCCAAACCACCCCTTCCCGCCCCCCGCCAACCCTCCCAAACCACCCGCTTTGATAAATTAATCCGTTTTTGCTAATTACAAGGAAAGCCACGCGAGAAGACTCGGTAAAACTCCCGTTCGCTTGTCGGTGCGATGTTCGGAGGTTCAAACCCACCCCCCAAACCCAAGAACTTTGGGAGTTCCTGCGCCCAAATGGATTGTTATTAAAGCCGGAAAGGCGGTAATATTGGTGGCCAATCAGCCCCAACTCCCTCTCCTTCCGGGGGTAATTATAACCTCGGAGAAACACCCATTCCCCCCACTATTGTTTGGGGATGAAGGAAAATGCTATTGGATATTGACCAGTGGAGTAATAATCGCTATCTGAATTTCTTATCAAATGGATAGGAAAGAATTATCCTCAGGGTTACATTTGATAAAAATAAAGTATAATTCATGTTCAACGTGTTGGATAATCTTGAAATTAGTTGAAGAACCGGATCAGAATTGCCTGAAGTGAAAGTAATGCATCGAAGACCTAATTATACATTTTTCTAATGTGTATGTTTTTATTAACACATTGACAAAAGTTGATCACAAAACCTTTATGGCAAAATAATTTTACCTTTGTGCTTAAAATGAAGTATAAACAGCACAAAAATGTAATTGAAAATACAAGAAATTGCAAACTGTTTAACTGACAAATACATGATTCTAAACAGTAATTAAATTATCTTTAAAAATTTATACCATCACAATTATTTAATATATTCTTGTATATTGTATCTAAATTATAGTTTTTTTTTTTGTTTTTTTTACTATTACTCTATATACAAAAACTGGACGAGNTGTAATTCTATTGAATTTCAACAATTTTTTACTTTGAAAAAAAAGTATGCATATACTATATCTATTAATTCTCCACACTAACATTATATTTGGTCTTGCAATGAAATAGAACCCCTTAGAGAATGGAAATACTAATTATATCTAACTACGTAGATGCCGGGGTAAAATCCTACGTGTTGATCGCCATTACATCTTGATCCTATCATATCTTATAGTGCTTAGAAAATTAAATTAAATCATTTTAGTTAATATTACTTATTATTCTGTTACAGTTTGTCGCAGTAAATTATATTAAGAATTATTTCATTTGTGACGATTTTTCCGGTGGAATTGATCAAAGCATAACAATCACAATAACACATGAGGATAAAAGTTTTTGTATCTATTTGTTTAACAAATAATTTTGGCCTGTTGTAACTTTAAATAAGCGTTAGAAAGGATTTGTGACAAAAGAAGCAGTCGGCTTCGTGAAGCCATTCGTGTGAACTGGAGGTTTTTTGTTGCCATCCACGAACTTCCTCGTGGACCTTTGTCAAGAACCTCCCCTTTTTTTTTTTATTTGCCCCTTATTATCCCCCGAGGCAGGAGAGAAAGCTACCGTAAGTCATAAATATGGATTTAACTGAGTAGTGGCTCGAAAGCCGGTTTGTGGGACCCAGCGCGTCTCCTACCAAGGGTGGAGGTGTGAACCGTCACCTGCCGGCTACAGTAAGTGACCAAGGCGGATTAGGAGGGATGGAGGGGTAGCCTGGAAAAAAGCGGCGTTCGGCAGGGATCAAAATGGGTACTGCTCTACGAATGCCTGTGCCAGATGTATTTGGTAATCGTATACTAGCTTTATCATACCTTCTATAATCCGTCTTCATTGGTTTCTGCAAACCATCTTCTATCTTCGCTTTCGGACATTGTCCATCTTTGTAGCCGAATACTAATACAACTGCATTTGAATACAGACAGTGACAGTGAACACATGTATTCGGCCACAGATGGACAATGTCCGAAAGCGCTCGCCAACAGAAGATGGTTTGCAGAAACCATTGAAGACGGATAATAGAAGGTATGATAGTTCTATATTCATTGGTTGTCATAATAACCCTTTAGATTATTTACTAGCTTTATGATTGCTATTCACTAGTGTGAACCTACACTTGTCAAAGAAGGATACTTAATTTTTACAGATTTTAAATCGAGAAATCAACCATTAATATCATGATGCGACTTTCCGAAAATTCAAATGGATATTCACCGATCCTAAATTGAAGATGTTAAAAATATTGTGTGTGTGTATATATATATATATATATATATATATATATATATATA
>KZ806894.1:766728-795110 GCA_000696205.2 Oncopeltus fasciatus | reverse complement strand
AGGACTTTAGATAAAATTGAGTAGCAGCTGATTCTCCATATTTTTGAGTTAGTTTCTTTGTAGTTTTAACGAGCAGCCATGAACACAAGGAATGTGCAATACAAAGAGGTATATTTATAGCCTAATAAGGGTCCAGTCGGAGTGCGTGACGCTTCCACAAAAGGCTAATATCCAGGGCTATCTGAGCCGAAGAACGGTAGCAAATTGACAGGTTTTGCGTTATGCGCGCCTCCCGCACAGGTCGGCCTGCGGGTGGGATCCCATTTGTCCGCGGCTCGTGCAGTGGGCTGGTGGCTCTTTGTGTCGCCGGCCCTCTGGAAAGAGCTGGTGTGTTCCTGTCTGAGCAGATGGCGATGGTCGCCTCGAGGTCTCGTGTCCCATCTGCCCCCCTTTCGCTGATCTGCCCTTTGAGGACCCCCCCAGGGCACAGTGATTCTTCCCGCAGTGTATGCGGTACTGACAAATGTGCCTCATTCAATTCCTCCTCCTTGAGCTGGACCATTTAGAAGATATCACTCGAAGCTGACTAGCTAAGCAATGACTGTAATATGCTGCATTAAATAAATAAAAGCATTAATAAGCAGCTAATAAAATAAAAGCATTTATAAGCAACTTTTATTAATAAAAAGCTAATAAAAGCATTAGCAAATGCTTATTACGAGCCAGAAATCGCCCGGAATAAAGGAACGCAATAAAATAATTAATTTTTTGGATATTAGTAATATTTGTTCACGTAGGCTTCGACTTCTGAAATTTTAAGTCGAATCACATGATGTGCGAAAGCTCGGCAAATATCAACAACTTGACACGGTCCAACCCGGAAGAAGAAACGGTAAATATTAGTAATATTGACAATATACAATACTAAATTTTTATTTAATCTTAAAATCCGAAAAGACAAAAAAAAAAAAAAAACTTTAAAAATAAAAATGAATATTGTTTCAGTACTCTTCCATGGTCTCAAGAAATATTCACGAATTCTTCTTTCGGGCTAAAACGTATCAAGTTGTATTTTTCCGGGTTTTTGCACATCTTCTGAGGGCTTCTTCTGGAATTTTTTTTATATTGAACAGTATTTTCCAGGAGAAATTTGTTAAAAACACTTATAATTATTTGATTCAATATTGTCGTCCTTTAAACTCCAATGTAAATCAGATTAAATGACTCTCCCAGGATTTTGAATGGTTTTCGTTATCAAATTCTGCTTCTTTCCATATTAAAATGTCTGTCAAGCTTGAGCTGGGTAATTAAATCAGTTTTCCTTTGCCTCAAATTAGATTGATATAAGTAAGACTAAATGGCTTAACTTCATTCACAAGCCAGGGAGAACAATAGGAGCGTAAAATTGTTTACCAATAAGAAAAAGCAAAAAGAGTGCGGAAGGAAGAGAGTCAACCTTCTTAGTTACACTCATAAATTTCTTCTTGAGAATCCTATTTCGAAAAGAAGTATAAGGAATATAATCATTAGGAAATTATATTTTACAAATAGTTTGTTCTATCAAAATTGTTTAGCTCAACTAGCAATGAAGATATGACTATTATAAATTTTGGTCCAATTCTAAACCTCCCTTTTCTCTCTTTAGATCTCAACAATAAATTAATTAATTCAAGAATTTGCTTTAGAAAGTTTAAATAATGAATTCGTTTCATTATTTTTAAAACAGTGGACGCTAATGTGCGTGATATATGCTAATATATATATATATATATATATATATATATATNCATCTTGATCGGTTTTTAGCCTCATCGACACAATCCTTTCGCTACATTGCTCTATTTGGATTTTAAGATGATCCTTTTACTCATCTACCATTAATTATGTAGAGCTTAAATGAAACATGGCGTCCTGCAGTTCCAAATTGATGGATTCATCAAAACATCATTCAATATTTGAAATTCAGAATTGAACATGCTTATGATATTTATTTAAAGTTGCTATGATTAGGTTTATTTCTCATAGGACGAACCTTTTTTTATTTTCCACCACACATTTAAAATGACTTGACAAATTGCCGGAGGACATCCTTCAGTACGGTGCCTCATAAATAGTTTGCGTCCCTCAACTTGCCTCAATCCAGGTTGTTTACTCTTCAGCGGCCTGAACAGGATGTTTGTCTCCCGCGGGAACGAGAAGAAACGGAGGCCTGCTACGCTGACGTAAAAATTAGGGACGATTACCACATGCTACCCTGGCAGTCTTCACACTATTAATATACAGGCGGCTTGATGGAGTGCCTTGGTCTGCGACACTGCCTCCTCTCGGGACCGCTGTCCCAGGCAGACAGTCGAAGGAAAAAAAAATCTAATGTTGACGTAGAAGCAGGATCTGCGGGATGTGTGTGTGTGTGTGATATTCACGCGTACATAGCAACCTGGCAACAAAATGCACCTAGCAAAAAATTATGCCCGGCAACCTGGGTTGTCTGACTTACAGAGCGTAAAAAATATAATAATGTCAGTGAATACATAGAAAACTAAGTCCAACTCGGTCTTAAATCTATTAATAATTGATTTATGTCTTGTTCACGTAGGCTTCGACGGTCGTCAGAAGTATTTACCGTTTCTTCTTCCGGGTTGGACCGTGTCAAATTGGTGTTATTTGCCGAGCTTCCGCACATCATGGAAGACAGGCTTCGCCCAAGGACCGGACTGCGCCGGGATTATACACCACCTGGTGTATAAAACATGGTAATTATATACCACCTGGATTTTAAAAATCTCTCTTTTACAACTCTCATTCTCTTTTCAGCCCTGAAGAAGCCATCACATGATGTGCGAAAGCTCGGCAAATAACACCAATTTGACACGGTCCAACCCGGAAGAAGAAACGGTAAATACTGATTTATGTCTTAATATTTATTTTATATACTATGCAGTTAAAAATTTTTCTTTTATTCCTTGGAAAACTAACAGTATATTTGTTTTCACTTATTGTACTTGTTTATATATTTTTTAATTAAAAAAAAACAAAAGCATTAAATCTTTATTTACAATAAATTTCCTATTATTATCCATTGTTATTAGCTGATCCTTTTAATAAAGACTCAGCTATAAATAATTTAAGTAAAGTAAAATTATTTAAACATTTTCCTACCCCTCTATACTTGAAAAAGTCATTTTGATGAGGTATTGGATAAGTATTTTATTTTACAAAATTGTCGATTTATGTGGAAGGAATTTAATAAGGTAATAAGGTGAAGATTCTTCAAATTTTGTCCTCGCACTTGATATTTCTGTTAACACCCCACTCCTCAATTTAACTCAATTACAAATTCAGTCAATTCTTTAACATATAATAGCGATATAGCATCTTTAACAAAGCAAACCAATTAATTGCAGCTTCTGGGCCGTAAATTTACTATTAAAGGTGTTGGTAAATCTCCCATTCTAACTGGTCCCTATAGCCTGAAACTACAAATTTATTTTCTTTATCAATTAATTAATCTATGTTAATGTCCATTAATACAAACTAAATATTATGCCTACTACATAAAAGAAATACTTGGCATTTCAGGTAATCCCCCACTTTTATTTGTCCGATTTCACTCAATAACGATCTCAGTCTTTCATTCTACATTTAAAGGAGATATACCACTTTTCATTATATAACCTTTTTTAACGAAGGAAGGATTTTAAGCACACACACACACACACACACACACACACACACACACACACACACACACACACACACACACGCACGCACGCACGCAAACAAATTTTAGTGATTCTCATTTTTGGGTCAATCTCAAAGTTCTTCGGTTTTTGCTAAAATGGAAACAATACCAAATAAATTTTTAAAAATGAATGTCTAGCGAGTGTCAAAATTATGAAAAATGAAAAAAAATAGGCTAATAAATATTGAGTATTATATAGTCCTTGATATTGGATCTGCGAAAACTATATAGATTTCACATTTTCCATCAAAAGAGGATATATTTGAGAGAACCAGTCTATTCTGCAATGAGAATAAAAGTATATCTCTAGACTTCTGCGAAGGGAACAGTGTGAGAAACTTCCATCGCTCATAGTTACATTTATAAATATATTTTCTTTAAGTAAATAATCTAAAGGGTTATTATGACTACCAATGAATATAGAACTATCATACCTTCCATTATCCGTCTTCGTTGGTTTCTGCAAACCATCAACAGCTGAATGCAGGCAGTGACAGTGAACACATGTATTCGGCCACGAAGATGGACAAAAAGCGCTCGCCAACAGAAGATGGTTTGCAGAAACCAATGAAGACGGATAATAGAAGGTATCATAGTTCTTTTCTTTAAAGTTATATTTTTAATAATAAGAAAATAAATGTTAAACATTTGAATTTTCTACTTATTATGTTTTATAAAATTATCATATTTCCGTAAAATTTTCAATATAAGAAAGAAAAATAAACAATAAGGAAAGAGAGCCCACTCCACTCTCCTATGTGTCCCATCTTGATCGGTTTTTAGCCTCATCGACACAATCCTTTCGCTACATTGCTCTATTTGGATTTTAAGATGATCCTTTTACTCATCTACCATTATTTATGTAGAGCTTAAATGAAACATGGCGTCCTGCAGTTCCAAATTGATGGATTCATCAAAACATCATTCAATATTTGAAATTCAGAATTGAACATGCTTATGATATTTATTTAAAGTTGCTATGATTAGGTTTATTTAGAATTCGTATTTATGTTGTGTGGTATAAATCTCACTTATAAGTAATTTCTATATTGACCCGAAGTGGTATTGTATTTATATAAAAAAATTGACTCCTTCGGATAAGCACTCCGAAGACAGGATTTTCACCCTGAAGAATTGAGCAAGTCGTATTCGGGCGTATTAATCTAAGGGTTGATCGCCCCTAAACCCGATCCTACCTACCTTGGGCAAGTCGGTCGTGTGTTTTCCTCCATCTGATCTATTAATACCCCAGATACTGTCTGTCTGTCTGACTCTTCTTGACTTTCAGTCGCGATCCCCCAGAGGATATCAAAAACACCATACGCTATAAATACGTTAGGGTAGCGACCCTCTGGGATTATCATACCCTCATTAGGTTTCAGGATATACGGTCGACCGGAATAGAAAGCCTCTCTTTGCCTTCTATTCGGAACGTCTAAAGAAATATTATCAACATATATATTTGTAACCTCTGAAAATATCTGTTAGTATTTTAAGTCCATTTTCAGTTTAAAAAAAAAAAACACAAAAAAACTATTAAATCATTAATTTTATAAATATGTAATACAAGGATTATCGTAAAATTATTTTTAATATCAAAACCATAGAATTCTCTTATGCAGGAGCTATACATTGTGCAGGATTACACATGTTTCACTACATATCCATGTAGTATAACAGCTAATTAAAAAAAAAATTAAATATAGTTGTCATTTAGGAGTGTAAAACCATGAAAGGGGGGCATATGAGATAAGTTCTTGTCAAATTATTTGACTACAGTTTCTAGCAAAGCGCGAAGTGTCCTTCGTCAATTGAAATATGTATTAATGTTACAATAGTTACATTTTAGCGAATTGCGAAGGAATTTGTGAGCATATACTGAATAGATACAGCTATAAAAGTAATTTTCAGGGCCGAAATTTCGTAAAAATTTTCGATTAGGTAAATGTTTGATTAGTTGTGGGATATTAACGTAAATTTAAAATTTGCTGACTCAACTTAATTTTTATAATATTCATTACAACAAAATTGGGGATGTAAGCAATATGATATCAATTGCCGTGGAAAAACAATTACAAATGTGTAGAAAATTCATCACACCTACCTATCATAAAGGCGAGAGTGGACGTGTTATCACCTGAAATTGTTTTACCAGAGCTATTGATATAACATTACATTTAGTTATGGCAAGTCTACGTAATAAATTTGTAAATCATATAGTTTTTTGTTTTTTCTTATGAAATTGTATTTCAACAGCAGTGAATATTGCTTACAATGTACGCCGAAATGTTGGAAGGCAATAAAAATACTTTTTTTTATATTGTATTTTTTTGGATCAACCTTCACTGAACCCCAATAAATAGTCTACTAATAATATCTACCGTCACAAACTCTCCATTTTTGGAATTAAGACAATGTAATACATGTAAAATTAAATTAATCAAGTGAATAATAATATTAGTAAAATCTATCATTTTAAAATAAATAATACAAATTGAAAATTATTCAATCACATTAAGCAAATTTAAATGAAGCTTATAGATAAAATAAAAATACTGTTATGAAAATTTTCGGGCTGCAGCTTTATTTATCAAATAGGTTATAATAACTTAATAATTATACTATCTGTACATTTTTATATGTTAATATGCATTAGTATTATAAGGTACATTACCGATTTCATTAAATACACAACACACGTACCAAGAAGTTCGTTAAAGAGCGAAATCGGAAGAAAAAGGTTGGGGATTATCTGAAATGCCAAGAGCGAAGAATTTATTTTTTTTGCAAGGGGAGTAACATTTAGCGTGGCCCAATGAAAATGAATGTTGTGAAATTCGCTTGGTTCCTGTGTCACGGACATTCATAACGGCTTTTTGTTTAGTACTTAGTAAATATTACTTTTAATATCTGTATACTTGTGTTCCTGTTTAAAACACTGCCGCCAAAATATTTTGGAAAACACAATTTATAAAGTATAATTGTGTTTTCAAGATATTTTCTAATTATTTTAGACTTGAAAGATTATACTTCCTCTTTCATCACCATCAACATTTGTAATGTTTAAAAAGAAATTTTGGTGAAATGGTTTAATCTTGAAAATGGTTAAGAAAGTTCTTCCTCTTATTTTCCCCATTTCGGTTGCTCATTGGTCGGGTACAGCGGTACCCTATGCACCAAGAAAGACCTTAAGACCGAATCAGGAATGCCCCTGATGAGAAACCATTAAAAGGGGCAGCGGAAGACAATGTCCTCCCGGACAAGAGCTACAAACGAATTTCGTATTAAAAGGACTCTGTGTTTTATAACTTTGTTAGGGCTCCGGGGAGGAGGCGCTGGCTGGAATTAAATGCGCAAGGCCTCCTTGGCTCGGGGCTTAAGTCAATCTCCCAGAGGCCAAGACAAGGGGGGCCAAATGACGAGGGCCTATTCCTCTAACGACTCCATTTGTTTGCTCAATTAGGTAACCCTTGTTGAACAATTGCAGCGGTTCAATGGCTCGATAAAGACCCCTGTATTAAGAAATGTGTGGCTCAATGGCTGGAGAATGGACGGTATTAACGAGCTCCTGGAAGCACTAATCAGCAAAATTTCATACTGTCTCTCGAAAGAGCAACTTTTCAAAATCAAGATAAAATGGTGAACAATTCGAAATTAATTAAGACTGTAGCTATTTTATGAAAACAATAAATCCCGCTGTCCCAGAAGCTTGTTTAAACTAAGGACATTTTTCCTGTGCTAAAACACCAGTACAATGGCTGCTCTAACGATTAATTTTGCTCGACAAGGAAGGATAAGGGAGGAAAAGAAAAGGAATTAATGGAAAATTCGGCCAATAGAGAACGGATCACTCAAACGTTTAGCTACATTTTTCATTATTATCATTAATATGACTTTCATGTTACAAAAAGAAAATATTATTGGCAGATGTCATCTAGAAGTGGGGTTCTTTATCTACATTTTCCGTATGAAAATCATCAAATGAACTTTATAAAATTTAAAAGTTTTTACTTAAAACTTATTATTATTTATTTATTTCTTAAGTTTATTGCTGGTTCAATTAATATTTTTATCTTCGACAGCGAGACTACGAGAAGAAGGAATGATATTAAAGATACATGCACATACTTGGATGTGGGAGTTACACACCCCTTTTAGAATTGGGTACTTCTAAAAAAGGCTTGCAGAGAAGATATCGTATTAATCAGCATCTGTCACTCCAACTAAACTATTAAAACTACACAATATATTAAACTATATTAAATTTTAACTGAATTAAATTTTAATTCAATTTAACTAGAGAGGTTTCATTTATACATATGAATAGAAAATATTTACTTTGTTTTTCTTTGAATTGAGAAATATTTTTTTTTCCAATACCAATTTTTAGGTATTGTATTTGATGTTGAGATTTCCGCAGTAATATAATAATATTCCATATTAATATAAATAAAGCTCAGAGGTACCGTCAAGTCTTATGAAGAGTGGATTATCGTGAATTCGGTCTTGGTAGTTGAAGAATTAAATTGGCCATCACGTCGGTTTGAATTTTTTCACTTCTTAAAATCACTTAAAAATCACTATAAGACCACCTCATAGCATTTCTCTCTCTCACTCGCTCTATCTCTCTCTCTCTCTCTCCCCGCCATTCAGTGAGATTTCCACGAACCTACAGCCATTTAACCCCTCTTACTCGTACCCCATACCTACATTTCTTTCCTGTTCCCTCCACAACGGTCAAATAAATTTTTTTTAAA
The DNA here is from genome assembly GCA_000696205.2 of Oncopeltus fasciatus. NCBI lineage: Eukaryota > Metazoa > Arthropoda > Insecta > Hemiptera > Lygaeidae > Oncopeltus > Oncopeltus fasciatus. The sequence continues at coordinate 786,671 of KZ806894.1, read as the reverse complement.
AAAAGAGACCAATCATGATGTAGACATTGTTGAGCATGAGTCTCTCTCTCTCTCTCTCTCTCTCTCTCTCTCTCTCTCTCTCTCTCTCTCNTCTCTCTCTCTCTCCCTCACTACCTCTCTCTCCCACTCCCTCTCTCTCACTCTTTCTCTCCCCCTCTCTCTCTCTCTCCCCTAAAACAAAAACTATTTTGGTTATAAATTACTCTTTAATTCTTTAACTACCAAGACCGAATTCCTGATAATCCTCTCTTCATAAATAAAGTTCTTGTTGAGCAAGAAGTACTTCAGAAGATGATAACATAGATTTTTTTTTTTTTTAAGATATTTATTACACATTTTCTATCAATCATATTCATTATTATTTTTCGTAATTGTTACTAAATGAATATATTTTCTGTGTGGGGGGGAGGGGGGGATGTATTCTAAAGGGAAATGAGGTATAGATAAAGGGCGAGGGCGCTGCTGGACTAGTCAGGGCGCCTTGCCGAGCTGTGACAAGTGGACGGTCAAGCCACTCCTGCCAGGCCAAGAGTAGCCCTGGGGAGAGGTGAAGTGCAAATAAAAATAACAATCGTCCCTAGGAGAGCTCCCCGTACACCGCAATATATATGTTAATGAAGCAATAAGGCGGGCTGCCCCTCTGTGTGCCTGGGTTCTCACGGGCTCCTGGGTCACTCCACTCGGTACTGGCTCCTTGCGCTCTGAGGATGACAAATGCCCCCTCGAAATTAATATGCGGAGGGGTTGCGCGCGGGAGCGCTGTGCGTCCGAGTCCTCGGTGACCAGCTGTCGGACATCAAATCCTTCTAGCCACCAGCGTAGTAGAAGTAGCCAAGACGATAACACAAGCTATTCGTAAGCAAACCTTACATAGGTGGACATGAAACATCATTGTGTCACACTACTGTAATAAGTGACTTATTTTCTTGCAGTTAGTTGTAAAATATTTTCCAATATATCAAAACCAAAGAAAGAGCTGTCAAAAGGATTCAAAAGGAGTTTGCGAAGGAAATTGTAACATTCATGCTTTACTTATACCATGACCAGAGCTAAACACTCTGTTTCCCTAAAATTGAAATATTCCTTAGGAAATTACGTAGTTAACACTGCTGGACAAAGCACTTCCTGAAGGAGATAAACATGTTAAAGCACATATGATTTTAAAAATTTTTTTTTTCTAATAATTTGATTTATTGGTGACTCGGACGCAAGGGCCATGACAGATACAGTCGTCCAAAATTACATACTCTCCTCCCTCAAATATTCATGATTGTTTTATAATTTTTATTAATGTTCACGTAGGCTTCCACGGTCGTCAGATGTATTTACAGTTTCTTCTTCCGGGTTGGGCCGTGTCAAGTTGTTGCTCGGCAACTGTCAACAACTTGACACGATCCAACCCGGAAGAAGAAACTGTAAATACAAATTTTGATTAATTTTGATTTGTACTAGTAGTATTATGTATTATATAATATTTAAGCTATTTAATAATAATAAATATTTTATCAACCTATTCTATCATGTATTACGAAGTTAAATCGTTGAAATGTAACATATAAATAAATTGGTTGAAATTGTTGAATATTTCGATTTTAGTTGATCTGTGTAAAACATATTTTTAATAAAGTCCGTCACGCAGGAGCTACGTAAACTAAACATGTTCCACAAGTTTTATTAACGATGGACATAGGAGTGTTTCAATTTTTATAAATATTCTACACTTACATTATAAGTTCAATCATCAATCATTTCTTTCAGGAAATAATTTCGAATATTAATCATTTAAAGTCCATCCCTTAGAAGCTGCTCAAACAAAACTTATTTCTCAAAATAGTATTTACTGAATTTTTTTATTTTCACTTTCCATGTCAATCAAACCCCACTCCTAATGTTTAGATTTCCTAAAAGCACAGAAAAGCAAATAAATCTTCGGCAGCCTTCATGATCCAATCAATTTTTCCTTATTTCATTAAGATGGATACGTATATGAAGAAAGAACTGAAATGGCCATAGAAGCCTAAAATAGGTAGGGAGTGGTGCTCAGCCATCTTAATTCATTTTTAAAAATCATCCCTGTTGTGAGCCTTAGGAATGAATGTTGCACAGCATAAATAATATAAATTAATTTTTTTTTGTATTCAATTTCATAATTATATTTCATAAAACTAATAATGAGGAAGATATTGAAAATTATCCAGTATGTTCTCCGTGAGAGTTAAAAGTTATGCTCTCTTCCACATTCAGTTTAAAAAAAAAATCATTTAAACAAAGTAAAAATAGTTTATATATTTCATATGTGGAAAACCGGCCTAATCTGCAAAATGCATTCTCAAATAGTTTCCTCAATGTGTGTTTTTCATTTTAAATATTATAGATTTCAAATTGAGATCCTTCTCTTGAAACCCCTGGTTTCGACCGGCTTCAGTCATTAACAAATTATACCTTCCATTTCCTCTGTCAAAAGGATATATATAATTTACTTGCGAAAAAATAAAATGATAGCTTGCAGACACACACACACACATATATATATTTCAGAGGCCATCATTTTTGGTGCTGATTGACAGGATCAGAGAAAACTGAGGAAATATCATTAGAACATCTATGGCTACAATCATTGGAATACGCTAAAAAGTTAATTTTATACTCTTCACTCTTCAAGAGTGCCTTTACTAAAAATCAATAAATTTTTCTTTATTTATAAACAATATTTTGAAAAATTATTTCTGAATGCTGTGCTTTCCGATTGACTACCACACTTTAATTTTGGTGTTAAAGGAAAATATTGGGAATGATTATTTGAATTTTTCACGTCAAAATTGGATGCTCTTGAATTGAAATAAATATATTCACTCCTGAAATGGGGATTTCACTAGAGTATGGATTTTTCTGAATAACCGTTTTAATGATACAAACCGAGTCAAGTAGCATTTAAATGCATATCTCGAATATAAGAAATATTTGAAATAATGTGTGGTGTATCAGGTTAAATCATACTAAACGATAACTGGCTTATCGCCTTCTCACGGTAAATACAGCTTAATTTATTCAGATCTTTCGTGACAAACATTTCTTCTCAATTCATACCCGATATTCCTGTAAGCTCGAACTAATTCCCATTAATATGCAATAGTTGATATATTCACCTCATGTGAAGAAATACCAAACCAGATTACAGTAATACATTCATATATAATAAATCACTTTCAATTTTCATTTCATTAGCTTATAGCTGGCCAATAAATTCCGTGCAAATGCTGTTTTAATTCCCTGTGCGGTCTCATAAGACCTTAGAGCGGCCTTATAAGGCATGGAGAATTATTGGTCACACATGCAATGCCCCTCGCCTCAATCATGGGCCCCATTAAAGTTCATCTGGAGTTAATTTTTACCCTTAATTATTTTCCTGTGATTTCCATTAATGAAACTTCTTTGCAAACTAATTGAAAAATAATTTACTTTCGTATTAAGTCTGAATTGCACTGACATACAAAAAAGCTCAAGATCATTAATTATTTTTCCCATTAAATGATTGCGTGTGTAGAATTATTTCATCGACAGTTCTCTTGTTCGTGCGGGGACCACGAAGAAAGCTGCTGAATATTTTAATAATATAAGCTAATATTAGCTTTTGTGATTGACAGATATTGTATTTACTAATGTTGTTACTAAATTATCTAGATATTTATTTATTCAACCTCTCGTGGAAATACCTTGGATTCTTAGAGGATTTACAAGTAACATACTTTAAACACCCATGGCACTAGTAAGCCTTTATTTCTCGATTACTGCTTATCCTAGGCGAAATTTAAATCTGCAGCGCCAGGATTGTGTGACAAAACAGATCCCGTCAACTACCACTATCCTAAATGATCTAACTATTTTGGAATAAATTTGAAAAGCTCCATATTGAGCAGAAAATTTTTTAAAAAAAATTCCTTCATTTTTTATTTGATTGGTTTTCTATGGATATCATTTATCAAATTCTTAAAAAGAAAAAAACAAATTTTTACTTTTATGCTTCCCTTAAAATTGGTTTCTAATAGATCAACCTTGTGTCCTTCAGATATATGCACTCAGTTATTGAAATATAGTATTAATTGGATAAAATATTTTATTTATTGGTTGAATTTATGAATATATTGAGTTTATATTAAATTTGTCTCACCCTATGAGATATGTTTTAGTTATTTTAAAATTTTGCTACTGGCCTATGCTTAGAATTTTTTTTACACTGTCTCCCACCATTTTCATAGGAGTACAAATTCTTTCATTTGTAATGTAAAGTAAGTAAAAAATATTGCACACCGTATTACAATTAAATCCTTAGGGTCCACTTAGTGTTATTATGAAAAATTAGCATCGTGAATTCAAAGTTGAGGCTCAAACTCAGCTTTGGGATCTGGTTATAGTTTTAAGTTAAACTCAATCTTTTTTTTAAGGTATTAAGTTTTTTTAATAAAAGTTTTATAAAACTTTCTTTGTCATAATCCTTAACCAGTCTTACCGTAATGAAATATGGTTGGTCAATAGGCGGGTTTTCAACCCCACTTGATAAACCCTTAGCACAACTTAGGGTCTCTCATCTCCCAAACAGGATGAAACAAGAATGCTATTTCTATATTCACAAGTTGTCCATCATAGAAAAAGGATATAGTAATAATGAATAACTGATTTTAATTGTCAGAGGCGTTAATATCTAATTTAACAAGAAAAAAAAATATATAGATTCTTTTACTACCACTTTTTGGGATGTTAAATCTATATTTCTTCCGACAGAGAGAACCATTTGTTGATTTATTTTGTACTTTTTAGAGAAAAAAAATATATGCTTGTCTTGGCAAATAATTGCATTATGTAAGCAAGAAGGTTAAATTCAACCCAATTTTAATTATAAAATTTATATTCTATTTGGCTCTAAGATAAATTGTGGTTGGTAGCTGAAAGCACCCAATAAATATCACCTTTCTTAGGGGGATGAGCATTACTGAAGAAGGATGCCAATAAATATATACCTTAAAAAGAACGAATGATCACTCGAAAAGAATCACATAATTCCTTGCAGTCCGGTAACTTATTTGCAGGGTGCGCCGTGGGGGTTATTTACCGGGTAAATAACAACTCCCCAGATGGGATCAGTAAAAACGGATAACATTGTTTTATATAAAGAGCCCAGCCTAAATGGCATACCTTCAAGAAGGCCTGTCGGTAATGGCTCCCCGAAGGATAATGGACGGGGAAGAAGGTACGACCTCTCCGTGGATGAAATGGAGGGAAAAAAAATGTTTATGGTTAGTTGTTTTTGGGCGCAGTCTTTCTTTGACGTGTGTGAGCATTACTCTGTGGATCGTAAACGGTTTTTATATATTTGACTTTGAGAAACTCGCTATTAGTCCAATATCAATTTCCGGTCGCATTTTCTTATGTCGGGAAAAGTTTATTGGCCATTGCGACTGTATTTGATTTTATCTTCTATGTTTTTTTTTCTCAATCCGGCGCTACCAGCTTCTTACTATGATGTCCTAAGACCCTATTATCTTTGAATGTTCCCATCTTAATTGCTGCCTTCTTCCTTTCTCAGGGAATACTGCAAATAAGTAAATTCAATGGTAGCTTAAATGAAAGAGATAAAAATCCTCAAGTTTACTGTTATAAATAAAAAAATAAGACATCCTCTAGTCTACTTTAAGTAAATAATTTAGACTACCTAATATTTATTGTAAGCTTTACGACTTGCTTGTTACAGTGCTAGGGGTAGGTGGTACAGTAATTAGGGCGCTCACAGTCGACAATTAGTGCTTTATTTCTGTGGTTCTGTTTGAAATAAGTCAGAGGTTTGGTACGCTTCGGGGAACACCCATCACCTGATTGAGTACCACTCTTCATTGGCTGGAAAAAAGCGTGCTGATCTCACACCTTCTAGTGTGCCTTGGGCAACGAATAAACTCATTCTAGTATCCCTGCCCCTCTGGGTAATATACCTATAACACGACTGGTTTTATTTTAAAGAGTAGATGTGATGTTATTTTCAAAGAAATCCACCTAAATTACTTTAACTATTACTGCATTCGGGTTAGCAAATTGATTATTGCATCGAGGTTCTCATGTCATTATGTTATTTTCTTACAGTGGGGTGACTTATTTATATACAGATGTCTATTTCCAACCTTGATTCATATACTCCTGAAATTGTTGAAGTATTGCCTTAAATATATTATTCCATTAAGAGCATTTTTTATATAAGCAATGGATTTTATTCTATCATGTTTTTATAATGATATTTTGAGAGTTAAAGAAGAATTTCAGATAATAAAATTCTTTACTTAAATTTTAATTTAAAAAATCTGCCTCACAATTTAAATTGTTTTTCCCTTACACTTCTAATTTCTGTACTTTGGTCAAGAAAACCAAACCCTCCTGATGAAGAGTTGTTTTTCTGGAATATTCTCACACATTTTTTTGTAAAACATTATGAGTGAGATATAGGTTTTTCCAGTTTGTTATTATTAATGAATATATTTAAGAACACCACGTTCCACGTTATTGTTACATTAAATTATTTCTTTAAAGTAACTGTCACTCTTTTGGGTTTAAAAAGGACAAAAGAGAAATTTACATCGGACTTTGTTTGAGAGTTATTAAACTCTTCAAAATGAGACCAAAATTTTACTAATGAGCTAAGAAAGAAATGACTCCGATTTTAAAAGACAAAACATTCCACAACCAATAGGACATACTGCTGTAAATAACCACGACATGAAGTCCTACTGCTCCTATAATATATTCGTATCATGTTCTTATGTTTAAAATACATCTATTGTTTGTTTTTTTTGGCCCAAATGAATTCCTCAATTCTCAACCAAAATATTTAGTCAAGGACTCGTTTCATAGTTTTGTGATCGTTTCAAATATTCGCCCTATCCTCAATAGACTCTGTTCTGGATCTTTACTCCAAAATAAGTACAAAATTCGGAATTCGTTACAGAATTCACATATTCGTTCTCTTGGGAATGTTAAATCCACCCAAACTTGCGAAATTCAATTGGAATGTAATCCCGATTACTCACCATGAAATAAACGTTGGACCCACACCTGATGTCATATGAGTTATTTTTTTACAAATTGTTAATAATTTTCTTCTAAAAGTTAAATTGTTATGATTGCCTCCTAGATGATTTATGTTCACCTAGACGTTTCTGAAAAGTATTGTTTACTGGTTATTGGAGGAAGTTTGCTCAAAATGCATGCTATAATTTATTTATTTGTACAGAATTACATTGAAATTGCCAGCCAATCAAAAGTGATGGCAGGTAATTCGGCAGGATAATTTCTATTTAAAAAAAATAGAATCATTAGTTCCATTAAATTTTATGTTAATCAACATCCGGCTGCTGTATAAGTAGTACTGAATTATTTTAATAATGTGTTACATATATGTATTTATGTTTAGTTCCTAATAATGTAAAGTGAAGATCTGTTGAAATTTTTCAAATGTAGCGTCATATGACAAACGTAAATATCTTGATTTCTTTAAGGGAAATATTCTAATAGAATTTATTTCTGTTGGATAAGACCTTAAGTAGCTTGGAAGTCCTGGAATAGGTTAATTTTGGACATAATGTTTTACAAATTATCAGCTAAATCAATATTATATTAGTGATATAAAATGGGTGAATAGGACCTCGTGAATATCTCTATTAACGATTGATCATATTTCATTAAATAGAGTGTGTAAATTCAATCGTTGTTGTACGGAAGTAGTAACTATTAATAGAAACTCAGAGTTTCTATGTTCAGAAAAAAACAACAGAGATTTAAAAGTAGTTAGTGGTAAATTCGGGTTGAATTGTGATCCGTTCAGATTTTTGTTGTCATATATCTGAATATGATGTACCATCTGAGCCTGGGTCTGCGCGGCATGGAACACAGATTGCCCTGATTCAAAGCCGCCCTGATTCACACACCCCTGGAGCGGGGTGCGCAGGGGTTGTGCGCGGCGGGCGGGGGCAGGGATTCCAGAGGCTGTAGATTGCAGGCCGGGCCAAGTCAACATGGAACTCCCAGCCAGATTCAATTACATTTCATTCCAGTTAGAGATTGGGTTCGTCTGTTTGTCTGCGGCTATTACTAATTCTACCAGAGAGAACGTGGGGAGCCGTTCCTTACTCAAACTTTCGAGAAAGGTTTTTTTTTTTTTGTTTTCTTTGAGGCACTATTTTGATTGTCAAAAAATGTTTTGCATTTTGATTTGACTTCTTTCGAAGTCCCATAAATCTTACAAGCCAATTCGATAGGTTCTCTTACCACGGACACCGGAATATTAAGATTCGCCCATCCCAGACATTCCGAAATCCTTTTTATTTATTTTTTTTTAAAATCAATTTATTGGTTTGGTACATTCTATATGTAAGTTTACATTTTGTAATTGCTCACAATGTTGTTCAATGGCTGTGGGTGGTATTTACACGAGAGAGAGAGAGAGAGAACGGCCCGTGCCGGAACTCCGATGAAATGAAATATGTATTAAAAAAAATTATTATTAAATGATCTTAATTAACTATAACTATTTAAGAAAGTATAAAGAAGGTACCAGGTGGTTAGTTTGCTAATTAAAAGAATTAAAAGAAGCTAAAACCTTACGAGTAGGACACCAACTACTCTAAACTAACCAAATGCTATTTTCTTGAACTAATGTGAGAAGAGAAGGATCATAGATAAAGAATAATAAATGTTCAATAAAATGGATATTTGCGAGTGGTGTCACTAATCACCTGGACTCCTCATGTGACATTCATTAATGTCATTTTTTTCTATTATTCATTGTAATCAAATTACAAAATGTTTTTATTTATTTTTAACAAAATCTAATATGTATTTAAAGGTTAAAAAAAAATAATAATAGGTAAATTGCATCCTAGAGGTTCAAGATATGACGTCATACATTCTTACAGTCATGTTCCACTCTCTTAGTGGAGACCACCTTTTGAGAAAGACATCGCTTAAAAATTTAGAAACGCTTCTAATATTGTCATATTAGTATATCAGTTTTTATCAAGAAACGTTTTACTTAATAATGTTCTGTAATAAATACATTATATATCTTATATGTTATGTAATGTTTTCAACACAATTTAAACAAAGATATTACGATTTTAAATTTTCATATCGCTCTGAGCCCCCAATTTTTTTTATTAAATTCAATCAATAATTATTAATTTTAATAGAAAAGCTAAATACAGATTTTGGCTTCTACTTTTTAAAAGATGAGGACCCGCTTTTTATCCGGATTTAAATTCTTTAATATTTTTCTAAATAAGAGCTTTTTCTTTTTATGTTACAGAATAGCACTCAAAACATTTTTTTGTTACTCTTTTAAGCAACAAAAGCTAGAGTAACAAACATTTCGATTTACATTTTTTTCCTCTCTCTAGACCCCCTTCCCTCTAAACTGATTTGAGCAGAGGACAAAATCATCTAACCAGAAAAATTCCGGTTCGCTAAAAAAGATAAAATAGCTATTTTGGATTAATTATATTTAAAACTGTAAACGCTAGATATTTACATATGTAATCGGTCTAACGGATCATATTTTTAACTGTTCTAATCCTTGGATTGGAGCTAAGGTTGGTGAAGGTCCTTTTTTCAAAAGTAGCCTCAAGGGACCAACGTGCATGGCTCGATTTTTCGAAGCGACATCTAGAAAAGTAGAAGAACTTTTGGTCGGATAAGACCTCCAGTAGCCTTGGTAGCAGAGCACACATGATTTCAGGTCATTTCAAAGGTCTTGGAATAAACGTTTGACCAGTTTCTTAAATAATGTTTTGATAATCGTCTAGTGATAATGAACGAATAAGGCTTCGCAAATCTCTCATAACGATTGATTATGATAATGCGAAAATTCGCTGTTTGTATCTCATTACATAAATCCGTGAGGAAGGAGCGAGAAAATAAAATGTGCACTCGCTAGTGTGAGGTCACTCACGACTTCAATGTCCTTCGCAGGAAGTCCTTTATTCTCACTCAGTTGTTCTAAATAGGAAAATTAATTTTCACATACAAAAAAAAATATATAATTTGAAAATGTATTTAAATGAACTAATAAATCATTTGATGTTAATAATTCAAATATATTGGTATATGAAGTATTAAAAAACATGAAAAATCACTTCACAATCATAGTAAAGCATAATTTTCAATGGCGCTTATTTTTAAACACCCTCACTACATTTTTATAACCATCTATTGATCCCATACAAATTTATATTTAAATTGATCTGCAACTATATATATATCCTTAGACTTAATTACGTGGATTATTCTAATTTTTACATTTTCCTTCTAACACCAACGAATAAAAAATGTATACTTCATGATCTTGGCTTTTCCATTACAAATTAGAAGTAGTGACGTAATTCGGTTATTGAAGTTTATTTCAAGGAAATTATGATATCCTCATTGGTAAGATGACACCGAATTAAAATAAATAAAAGAATCCATAATATAAAAATTTGTTAGCCAATTTTAAGTATTTATTGTTACACTTTAGAATTTTTATGTATCTGTCAAAAATTTAGAAATATCTGTTTTGATTAATGCGGTGGTCACTCTAAAATTCATTTTAAATAGGTGTTCAAATTTAGTTTTTTTACACAAATAAGGAGTGTATTAAAATAAATTACCATTTTACAATAAAATATTTGTATTATTATACATTCGTATAAAAGGCAATTATCAAAGTATAGTACATTGTTATTTAACGTCATTTGCCATCTGCTAGCCAATCACTTGATCCCATGCTGATACCATTTCTTGATATGGCTGTAAATGAATTCTTAGACCTCAATTTCAACTTATACAAAATTATTAATTTTTTACCTTGAAAATAGATGGATTAAAACAATGGTGTGAGGTCTGGACTATGAGGCAGGCGTTGGAATCCGTAAAGTTCTTTAAACTTTTCTTTGGCTTGGCAGGAAGTGTAAGGACGAGCATTATTATTATTGCCTGTTATGTCAGGCAGCGGGACTTTCTTTTTAGATCCCATGACTAGCTCTCTGGGGGGGGGGGGATTCCCCTATATATTTGATAGGTGAATTTTATCTGTAGTGTAGCAGTGTATGTAGTACCCTGTGGTTATGTACTCATTGAGCAAGTGTGTACTTGCTCGAGCCTTGAACCCATTACTTTCTTGGGAGATTCATGCAAAAGCCCCTCCCTGAGAAAAGATGACTTAATGTTTGTTGTAAACAAAAAGTAGTCTTTAATTCTAAAATTATTTTTGTTCATCCTTTGAACTACAATAAAAATGGCTTTGTACATGTGTAAAGATGAGTGATTTTACGCAGCTTATTTTGAGATTTTATGAGTGGCTCCATAATCATTTGACATAATTAAATTTCGACTCTGTTTATTTCATTATTTTTAGAAACTTCAGAAGATCTGATCCAACCCAAACGTCTCATATTGTTTATTTCATTATTTTTAGAAACTTCAGAAGGTCTTCTGATCCAACTCGAACATCTCATATATCAGCAGATCAGTCAAAAAGACCTTTTACTTCACTCCAAGTCCCATTGGATGTCTCCTCAAGGTGTAAGAGTGTGATGGACTTTTGAATACGTATTTCACAGCAAAACAAGTTTTTTTTTTTTGTTTTTTTTATGAAACTTTAAAAAATGAAGTATCATTATTGTTATAGAGAAAGGGAAAAGTTTATACAAATTACCTTTTCCCTTAAAACTTAAAATGTGACTTTTGCTATGATAAATATCTCTTTAAGTCATATTTTAAGGGATAAAAGCCAAAGTAGTGGTTATACTATTGCCAAAGCTCTTGTAATTTTATAAATGCCTGTATTTTTTGTAAATAATTTGTTTTATCTATGAATATTGTTAAAGGAATTTATTGTAAATCCAGAGTCCCAAGTCTTGTAGAACCTGACTAAGCATGTTGATGCATAAACTGATAATTACAATGTAATAATGTGATCCAAATAGCAGAAAGAGAATAGAGCAATTAACACACATCTATTTATTTGTCTTAATTATATATTTTTGGTTTAAGAGGAATGTCTCTAATTAATTTTAAAATATTTTTTATATTTTGTAAGTTGTTTAATGGCTCTAGAATGATATGTTTACCACTCACTTCATAGTACCATGAGGTGAAGGTAAGTACATTGTCCATTAAGAAATTTTACAGCCAATAAGAGAGCTCGAGCCAAGAGAGCTTGAGAATAATTTAATGCAGAACAAAAACATATTTGAACAATATTACTTCTACTTTTTACCTGTTATGTACTTCACAAATCCACTAAAATATCATCTTAATATATTCTATAAATAAAAAGCTGAACATTTATCTTCTAAAAATTGAAGAAAAAGTTACTATCTCACCAATAATATTACTACTTTTTTTTTTGTCCGTTAATCAATATAGAGTTACTTTAAAGTTTCAGTAGTGTGAATTGATTTTTTATTTGTATTGTCCTATTATACACAACTACTAAGAAAAATTATATACATATATATTACAGTATCGATAATATAATAATGAGCACATTACTCACTAAGAAGAAGGGATTAATAGTATTTCTTTATTTATTTAAGTAATATCAAGATGCTTAAAAATGAATTAGTTATATATTGTCCAAGTTGCTGTTCTCGTGGCAAAGCTTTAAATTTAGTTTATTTAATATCCATTTATGGTTTTTTATTTTTGTCACTGTGAGAGGTTTTCTCTCCTGTATTTTTAACAACTTAGAACGACCCTTATATTATTTCCCTGAGATATTTTCTCAGTTTACCTTTCAGTTTGCTAGAGTAAAAGAAATAGATTATAGCAAATAAANATATATATATATGCATAAAATTAACTTATATAGTTGTTATACTATACTAAAATATATATATTCACTGAAAAATAATATCGTCATTGAATTGTATAATAACTTTTTATAATTATAACTTTTTTAGACGCTATGTTTGGTGTTTTATTAATTTTCACTTCCTCCCTAGAAAAAAAAAAGACAAAACTTAATTTTCAGGGGAAATAAATTTTAGTATAATTAAAATGCAAGGAATGAGTCGGACGCTTTTAGGGAATATAATCAACCCGCAAGACACAAGGATCTTGTGGAAGCTGAGAAAAATACTTTCATATTTGTCTGTCGAATTCACCTTTTAGTGAACCAAAAGTTAAGCAACCTTCTTGTGGAGACAAGTGTAGAATTATTTGTGTCAGTTCCACGAGTTTATGGAGTTCTCAGAATCCAGTTAATTTTAAATATATAACTAGAAGAAGAAAAGTGGGACAAATGGGATAATTAAACTCTTCTATATTGAGAGAAAAAGGAAAGATGATTAAATTTTAATATATATTACATTCGCTGCATTATATTTTCATTAAATAATGCATTAAATGAAAATATAATGCAACGAAACGAGTGTATAAAGTTAACTATGCTTGAAAATAAGCAAAGAATATTTACGAAAGGTCACATTTTATTTTTGTCAAATATAATGCCTAAATATTGAGGAAAACAAAGTATTCGTAAGTAAAAAAAACCTCTGTTTAAAAAAAGATAAATTTTAAGAGAAAGGAAAAAATTTAGGGTGATTATTAATAAAATTCAAATTTCTGAAATATAAATCTGGGTCTGAGTCTTATTAATTCTGTCAAAAAAGGTCTGATAGAGATTCTCACTGGTAGAAGTGAGATATACTAATTTTGTTTTCGGTAATAAATATTTATTTTGAGATAGTTAGCTTAAATGTACAATATACTCCCCATACGTCTAAAATCAAATTTATATGTTAATACGGAGAAGCGTAATGTTTGTTTCGAGACGAGCAAGTCCAATAAAAGGAATCCCCCGATAAGTCGCTTTATAACTTATCGGAGAGCTACATAACGGTATTTCCCCTCGGCCGCGGTTGAATCAAACCCACCCCCTCGTGTGATTGTTTATAAACTAATATGTGGGGGATAATAAGGTCGGGCCAACTCTACGTAGGGGGAGCGATGGGAATATATCAAAACGGTTATAAGAAGTTAAAGTTGGTCATGGCCATAATGTCCAAGGAGAGAGAGAGCCTTCTTCCTATCTACATCCCAGATCCATTTTCAATTTTCAACCTGAAATTGCCTCCACCCCTCCCAACGCCAGATCCTTCTTTGATAGACTACGCCCTTCCTCCTCCTCTCCCTCACATCCCCTCCCCCATATACGTCTGTCACGGAGAGGAGTGGGGAGAGAAGGAACTATACAAAAGGTAACTATAGGTTATCGTCTCCAGATATTGGATCCGATCCCCCCACCCTTCCTCCGTATGTAAACGAAACCCCCTCCCTCCCGTAGGAATGTTATCTCGTGAGTGGCTTACTCTGCACGGGGGATGTTTTCCCGAGCTGCATCCTACAGGAACAGCCCGTTTCCCCCAAGTCGTCAGGGATTCACTGGTATCCGCTATCCGGTCCCGTCTAATCAAGTGCACATCTGATATCGTTCACGCATAGTCAATCATCACCAAAAAAGGAGAATAAGAAATATATTTTTTTATTCTTGGCCCAAAACAGTTGTTTTTTACACAAGATGGAAGACATGGTATGTCTTATACACAATAAATTCTATACTATTTACACAAGAAAACAAAAATACGTATAACTGTATATACAGACAACGGAAAATGTGAAATTTTTGCCACATACTTAGAGACAAAATTCAGGCCACTTGACAGACAGGACATACTAACTGACAGGTCAGTCGACAAAACGTTATATGAACCAGACAGTGGCAGTCCAACAAACAATGACTTTGACTCTATCTCACCAAATGAAGTAAAATCATTTGTCAGAAAGATAAAAAAAAGAAAAGCACCAGGAGAAGACTTAATCCCAGTTATCGTTCTCAAGAATCTCCCTTTCAATTTACTTTTATACATTACCAGTATATACAATGCATGCCTTCGTTTTGGCTACTTCCCCGAAAGCTGGAAGAAAGCATTAGTCCTTTTATTTTATGAAGATGGCAAACCTAAACACGACCCGCAAAACTATCGACCAATCAGTCGTCACATCCACTAAAAAGAGAAAAAAATATATTTATACATACACACACACACACACACACACACACACATATTTATATATATAATCGAATTACACATTCGAAAATAAATCGAATTTCATATTTATAGAATGTGTAATCTCATATTAAACATGTAATCTCTTGCCCATTTCAGGGAGTTTCAAAGCAATGACAGCAAAGTCAGCCAATTGAGAATAAAATTAACCTTGGCAGAAAGAGTTACATACAAAATAAACAGTTATAAAATTTTTTACCAGTTATCGAATACTTTTAATGACCATTCGACATGTCCTTAAGATTGTTAAAAATTTTAATTAATTGACTCCTATTGACTTGTCTCTAACTATAAACCAGTATGGACTCAGTCTAACCCTCTCCTGAATGGCAGGAGTATCAATGAGACAACGATTGATACTCTGGAGCAATCCTTCATGATTGCATGAGTCTACATGTATGTCCTCTTATGTATTTCAGGAATCTAAGTTCTGATTATATTTGTTAAGTGTGTCGGCAAATCTTTGCAGTTTTGCCAGTATTCATATTCGCAAACAATTATCTCATGTTGGTAGACATGACTGAAAGAAATAATGAATATTATATTATTATTATGGCTGCTCAGTCATGGAATGTGAACTTAGGGACAGGACGTCCTCTCTCGTCTTCATGATAGCCCTGAAGATGGCTTATAGTGTAAGCCGAAACGTTGGCAGATAATCTCTAAAAAAAAATACACTTTTTTTGTATTTGTATTTTTTTTTATCTACCTTGACCGAACCCCAACTAAAATCATCTTATAATGAATATTATTATATATCCTTACAATCTATATATCCATGCTTCCACATATGAAAATAAAAAGTACGAGTAATGTATTAGGATTAACTTCGGGAAATTCCAAACGTGTAGTGGAAATATCCTCTAACATGCAATTAGCGTTTATGCACAAATTGTGAGTGAACAATGGCTTTCTGAGCATCGAACGCTCCCTCCATGTACGCTCGCTTCCCTCTGTGTGTGAGTCGTTCGCTGCTGTGCCTGAGTTCCGACACATCCCATCCCGTTAATCCGAAAACCACTTCCGAGATTAGCCCCGTCCTGGAAGATTATCTGTGTAATTACCCTAAACAGACTGGGGGTAACACCGCATATCCGTACCACCCCCTGCCCTAACTGGCGGGGCGGAGGACGCATTTAAATTGGTTTTAATACTCAAACTGCGAGACTCTGTCCTCTGACGCCAAATCTGATTGATGTCAGCTTCCAGCCAGATAAGTTATACTTCTCTCTTGATTACTGGCTCTTTTACTTAATGAGAAAGACATGGTGAAGTTGCTTGACATGAACTTCACGACGAGGCATTCAGATGGCCACATATTAGTAGATTTCAAATTTGAAAAAATTCACGTTGGTACCATGCTTAACTGATCTTCACTCATCCTACATAGGATTTGCTGAAAATATAGCCAGTTGATCAATATATATATATGTCTGTTAACGCTCACAATTTATAGAAAGAAACTTCCTTTTGTAAACAGTTGAATAGCTTTTTTAATGACTAGTATCGATCAAGGGTTTAAAAAAAAGACCAAAATTTAAAACCTTAATATTTTTCTTATTTTTAACATTACGAAAATAAAATGCATAGAATAAATAGGTGTAAAATATATTTTTAAAGCTTCTAATTCTAGAAAACCCATGTTCAAAAATATATTTATGTAATTTCGTGTATTGTACTAGCCGTATAATACTATACGCATAACAGCATAATAATGGTATTGTATGCAAATCCTGCATAGGGTTTGTGCCAGTACGTCAACTATATAGTTTTAAATTGAGAGTTTTTGGCCTTAGAGATTATTTGTAGATGTTTTATGTTGGGGTTCGGTTAAGATTGATCCAAGAAATACAATTTAATAAATGTGTATTTTTTTTATTTGTTATTTTTGTTATTAGCCAACGTTTCGGCTTACCTCGTAGTCAACGTCTTGACTCTTCAGTGCAGTAATGAAAGCGAATGGGGACGTGTTCCCACCTAGATCAAATATTCATGACTGAAAAGTAAAAGTCATCCCCTCACGCCTTTATGACAGCTCTGTATATTGTTTACAATGTAAGCCAAAATGTCGGCAGATAATAAAAAATACACATTTTTAAAATTGTATTTTTTGGATCAATCTTGACCGAACCCCAACAAAAACATCTTCAAGTTAACTATATAATATTTTACTAATTCATGTCTTGACTCCAAATTCCAAAAGGCTCTACACAACAGAAATCCTCATCCCCTTACATTCTTCTTTATATGTTTGGATAGGTGATGAGCATCGCCCACATAAATTAATTTTAATGGATAAATATATAATCATAGATAAATATTATATATTAAACGGTGTAATTAGTTCTTGGTTATTGATCGGGGCACTTTAAAATTGCCTTGAGGTGTAAACAGTGAACGAAGAGCGGCGGTTGCATTTAAATTAGTACTAACACGAAGCGTTGCTGCAGGTTGTCAGTGACGTCATAGGCCGGAGTGATTGATGCCTGTTTGCCGGCTAATTTATTCTGCCGGAGACTGGTAGCTCTAGCTCTTTCGCGAGTACGTCGTTCGCGATGGTCCGCCTCCCGCCGGCCGTGTGTTTACACAGCATTCCCTGCTCCCTCTTCCGGCCTAACAAGGGCCCTTCCCTCTCCTCACAGCCGCAGCTGTGTTTGTCGTACCAAATTAATTGTACTAATACTCCCAGACAACAGCACCGGGACGTAACAAGCTATCGACCCCCCACTTGTCCGAAAGCAGAGCATAGGGGGGGGGAGGGGGAAGCCTAAAAGATTAATTTATTGCTATAATTTTGTGTGTATATCCGGGACCCTCGTTGTATACGATCCTATATACATCCGGCCAGATAATTGGATCCTTTATGTCAATAAATTATTTCCCATATTTACCATCCCTGGCAATCATGGCCGACTTAGTGCGGAGATGGTGCAGTAAAAGTTTCAATCAGAGCCAACAAATCTATATTAATTTAATTAATTGGGCCCTTGTCAGCCCTTCGTTTGCCTTCCTAATTACTAAACTTAGTTAGCAAGCATATGTCACTCCCTGCAATAATTGCTTGTTAAAATTGTTTGATATCAATTAATCTCCCAACAGCTAATTAGCCTCGACTATATTTAACGGTGTCATACATATTACACTAATAATGCTCTTTTTTATTGTATGCTGCAATTGCTTTTAATTATTATCTCTCTTAGTTCTAATTATTATAATAAAGTATAATAGCGTAATAACAGATGAAGTATCATTGTAAAAAACATTTAAAAATTGAGTTTTACTCTCTTTGTTTCAAAATCAATATCATCCAATTATGAAATATTTGTAATTAATTACCTTAAATGATTGATTAAAACAGTTTAAGTAAAAATAATCTTAATTAAAATATAAGATCGCTTTAGGGATTTTTATTGATAAATTTAAAATTAAATCCAAATTTAAAAAAACGAACAAGTTCTATTTATTTTATTTTTTAAAGTTATTAAAACAGTAGTTTTAATAAATATTTCATTTGGTTGTTATTAATTGTTTAAAATTTACGTAATAAAATATTTATAAAGAAAAATTAAATAAAGTAAATGACGAGAGTCGAAAAATAGTTTGACAATAGCATAACTGGAAAGTGCACCGACTTGGATAGCACTAATGCTGGATCTAAATCCAGGTTCGATTTCTGGTTGGGACTGATAGATTTTATTATTCTATTCTCTCTCAATAATTATTTAAAATTTACGTGCATAAGAAAACACAACCAAATAAAATATTTATAAAGAAAAATTAAATAATGTAAATGACGAGAGTCGAAAAATACTTTGACAATAGCATAACTGGAAAGTGCACCGACTTGGATAGCATTAGATCCAGGTTCGATTTCTGGTTGGGACTGATAGATTTTATTATTCTATTCTCTCTCAATAATTATTTAAAATTTACGTGNAAAAAAAAAAAAAAAAAAAAAAAAAAAAAAAAAAAAAAAAAAAAAATAATAAATCTAATTTTTTATATTTGTATACTTTTTTTTTTCACACCTGTTTACATGTTTTGTATGTATGCTTCTTTTGTCAACCCTGTAAAAATGCCTGAAATTTATGCTGAAGGAATATAAAAAATTTAGTGTAATAAAAATGTTTTTTTTAAAATTAGTTTTATTTTTTAAATTTCCCTGAGCGAAACCACAACCAATCCTTCCTCAGCATGGATTTTTTTTTTTTTTTTAACAGCTGCTGCCGTTAATAAAAGCCTAAGAAATTTTTTTCTGGGATCGATTTTCTTGATCTATAGAAAATAAATTTTAAAAAATTCGTATTATTTGGAATGTTGAAGATTTGCCCTGTATAGGTCACTAGACATATTGGCACATTTTGGTAGTGACTGACTGAGTTTATTGGTAGTGACCGATGTCGTTACTCTCTTTCTCCACCGTCAGCCATGAATATGTCCTGCTTTGTAAGGCAAAACGTTAGGAAACTCAACAACTCGGTCTCTTGTGGTAGAAGTCAGGCAACTTACTGAAATTTATTATTAAAAAAGTTTTCAGAAATATGTCAATTTGATATTATTAAAAATAAAGTTAAGTTTTCGTTGTTTTTTTTTAAACCTTTGCTTTGAGGTTCATAGATTCTTTTCATCACACAGAATTTTAATTAAGAAGGAAATGTTATTGTTCGTAAGTTTGACATTTGGTCATACAATAGTCATAAGGATAATCGGATAAACGTCATGTAAAAGACGTATTTTCGATTATATACGTCGTTATATATACAGAGGTATTATATATATATGGGACGTGTTCCCACCTAG
>KZ806894.1:700789-741172 GCA_000696205.2 Oncopeltus fasciatus | reverse complement strand
TATATATATATATATATATATATATATATATATATATATGTAGAATCAAACTCATCCACTAATCTCTGCGTCATAATTTTTGAAATAAAGAGAAAAACAAATTTGGTACATAGGCTTATTATAAACAGCTTACATGGATAATGTAGGTGAAAAAGGGAAAGTTTTGAGGAAGAAACATAAATTTAGAAAAATAATTTATTTTAATTTGTTTATTAACTAGAATCAGACAAAAACGATGATGAATATGAATTTATAACTTTTATCTTAAATAAAAGTTTCTCTAATAAACACATTATGTAAGAAATTAAAGAATGTAAACTTCTAGACCTTTTATAAATGTTTTTATAATTTATATTAATTGTTAATTAGTTTAAACGTTTTATGTTGCAAAGATGCTTTGATGATGGAACTTAGTTATCAAATGCGTTCAAAAATTTTTGTGAGGAATTCGATCAGCTTAGATATTACCCATATGAAAAGAAAAAAAATGTTAGTTCAAATTTTCTGTTTTTCTTTTGCCATCTATATTTTGTCTTACAGTCACGATTAGAAGCTTTTCAAGTACAGGAGTGGAATATGGGTGTCCTTTTTGAGAATACCATCTGATTTCCTGAATAATGAATGCCCACAACTTCAACTGTCATAAACCATGTATTTATAAAAAAAAACCAAAAAAAAACAACATATCTTGCGGTCTGCTTAACTTACCAAACTGTTGAGAGACGGTTAAGTTTGAGATCCTTTTACTTTTGATCTTCTCCGATTGATCGAGGGGAAAGAAATAGCACATCAGATCCAATTAGGATGTCTTCGCTTCCTCCAACTTGCTTTGAACAGGAATTCAATATATATTGAAAGTAGAGGGAGCGCTAAAGATCCCGAAATCCTCTCTTCCCTCTCTCGCCATTAATCGTTGACGGAAAGAAAACCTCAGACACTCGACGGAAAAGGGCGAGAGAGAAGAGATAAAATTGTCCGCCTATAGACCCCCCCTCAGCCCCCAGTGCCGTCGTGCTAACGAATGAGAAGCGCACTTTGAGGGGGCAGTACACCCCCCGCCCTTCCGCCATTACCGGGAGGACGTAACGAGCTTGGGCTTCAATAAGGGCCCGTCCGTAATGAACCGCCGCTAACGAACCGACGGTGGCCGACAGCTTGGTTCTTAGCTTGTGCTGATGGTGTGTTGTTTAGCATAACTCCCATAGGTAACTTCTCTGCTGATCAGCTGTTAGCGTCAGCCAATATCCACAGAGGCACTCGTTCCACATCTAAATGCTTAAGTTCCTTCATCTTTTCCCTTAGATATGTTGTACACAGCTTGGATCTTAGCTTGTGCTGATGTTGTGTTGTACCTAAGTGCTTAAGCTCCTTCATCTTTTCCCTTAGATATGTTGTACACAGCTAGGTTCTTAGCTTGTGCTGATGGAATGTTGTTTAGCATTACCCCCATAGGTAACTTCTCTGCTGATCAGCTGTTAACGTCAGCCAATATCCACAGAGGCACTCGTTCCACACCTAAGTGCTTAAGTTCCTTCATCTTTTCTCTTAAATATGTTTTACACAGCCGATTTCCAAGACATTCCGATCACTTTTCTACAAAACAAAGCACTGGGAACTATACAATGTATAAAGAAATGTTTGTTTCCTATGAAATATATTTATACAAATTTGACATTATAGGAAATGAATACACATTTTGAATATCAAAATCGTCGAAATATACCTTTGCCATTTTATCAAAATATAAATGTCTGTCTCGGAACATATTAATTTATTTCACATAGGATGAGATGAAAACTTATGCCTTGAAATTCTTAATAAATAAATTAAGATTAAAATTTAAAATGATAAAAATTAAGATTAAATCCTCTTTATCACCCAAAATAGTTTAAAATTTGATTAAAAATGTTTTGTCAATGCCTGTTAACGCTTTTTATAGAGTATTTTAGACAAACCATAGGGTGCTTATAAGTCACAAATCATAATACTTCAGAAGATACATTTGGAGTAAGCAAATTGTTTTCATTTTTAATATACGGAAATATAATTAACAAAAATTAACGATTTACTCATGTAAAATTTGGTTTCTTCATGGGCGAGAATAACCAATACTGATAATATATACAAATGCGTAAATCAAAATACGCCATACAGAAAACTGTTTTTTTTTTTTTTTTTTACAATGAAGTCACTTCCATTCCAAAACAAAACACAACTCAACAGAATGTGTCGGCAGTAAGAGAAACTAGTGAAAGCAAATAGGATGTATAAGACTTGTCACTTTTCGACACTCCAAAAGCCTCTCGGGGGTAGTAAATCCTTTTAAGAAACAACATCAAGCATGAACAGAGACATCGTGAGAAAGCATATCGTCAGACGAAACGGCGAAATTAGGTATGATAGTTAGGGGTTTAGGGGGGGGGGCATTTTGTATATATGTTGGTATTCAAATCTTAATTTATGTAATCTATTGATTGTATTAATGTACTTGTTTATATAATCATTTATAATTTCTNTTTTTTTTTTTTTTTTTTTTTTTTTTTTTTTTGTGA
Organism: Oncopeltus fasciatus; assembly: GCA_000696205.2. Lineage (NCBI taxonomy): Eukaryota > Metazoa > Arthropoda > Insecta > Hemiptera > Lygaeidae > Oncopeltus > Oncopeltus fasciatus. Next base: position 738,620 of record KZ806894.1, on the reverse strand, counting down.
AGGAATAAAACTTCTGGGTGACTAAACAAAATTTTAATAGTATCAACGTTTAAATATTAGTTTAAAAGTATTTTTTGACTCATAATGTGGAAAATCGATATATTTTCAAGTATTCTTTTTTCTACTCTTCGCGAAAATGAAAATATAAAAATTATAAATTATTAAACTCAGCTTACATATTCCTGTTGAAGAATCTTATCAGAGGTTGCGATGCCTATTTATATATTTAAGGTTAGAATGAGTCTTAATTTAAACAAAAATATTAGATATGAATATAAATAAAGATAGCTAAAGAATAAATTAAAATAATCTGATGATAGACAGAGAAAAATAAATAAACAAAACTATGAACCTTTGGCAATAGGACACATCGAAATTCAAGAGAATAATGTCAAATTAGTGAATTACTTGACTCCTAATCAATAAAATAAGTTGGGTTGGTATTCTAGATCAAACTGGCTGACAGGAGTCCTTGATCCTTGATCCATGATCCTGAAGGACGGAAATCCTGCATCCTCTTGCCAGACCTGGCGATAATTGGAAATATGTTTCAAATGGTCTCTTAGAGATAGGCTATCAGTAAGGGCCAGAAGGAAAAATATATCACTAATAAACCTCAGACAAGCTTTTCATGAAATGCTTTGAATTTGCATTGATATCATAATATGGTATTTCAAAGAAAAAAAAAACTAATTCTTACCAATATAATATCATATTAGAGACGCAGATAATACGTTCGAATTAAAAGTTTGTGTTGTACAAAAAATATATAAAGCTGAAAAGTTGAAGTATAAATAATGAATATATCATTACAAGACTTATGTAAGAAGACGGCTGTGAGTTGGGGAGGAAGATATAGAAGATAATACCCACGCGCATACGCAGGCACACACACAAACACACACACACACAAACACACACACACACACACACACACACACACACGCGCGCGCGCGCGCGCGCACACACGCACACACACACACACACACAAATGAAACACTCAGAAATTCGATGTCTTCCTAAATCTAATTTTAGAACATGTGTGCCAAGAAAATCAAATTATCCAGGGAAAAGAGTCACTCCATATTCCGAAGGGAGAAATTTGTGTTCACTTATCTCATTAGCTTTTAATTGCTTCCTAGAGATAAGAGCGACTAGTTTCCTTGAAAATTAAATATTCCTTGTGTGTTCCATTTTTGTGAATTGATATTTCAAATTATTATCTTATAGTCTTTATTTAGGGATTTAGATAATATTTATTTCTACATTATTTCTTTCTATTACATATATCTTCCATTATTAGTTGACTGGGCCAATTTGACATAAATAGTGTTTTACTTAAATTCTGACTGGTCTGTGCTTGGAAACATGAAAAATCGAATAAATCCGCCTTGATCCGTAATCATTGCCATCATATCGATACCCCTTCTCTCTCACACATTTTTCTTTAAATTTAAGTGTGTTAGCCCCCATTTCAGCCACTTAGGGTCATGGAGAGAGGGGCTATGTACAAGTTGCCATCCCATTCTAAACACCCATGGTTCAGGACAAACTGTTACTAATAAACAACAACAAAAGCACATTATTAATTTACTAATAAATAATCTATAACTTCTTAAACTGGATCACTCGTAAGAACGATGGGGTTCGAATTTGAATGAAATTGCCTTTTTTTTAAATACAACTCTTCTGTTATAATCTCTTGCTTTTGAAAAAGTAGCTATATCATCATTGTATCTAGTGAAGACAATGAACTTTATCTCTATATTCCTATTCGCTAATATGTGCGTTTCGTGTTGATATCATACATTACTGAAATACTACTAATTTCTGCAGTACATACATAAAAAATATCGATGATAAAAAATGCCCAAAACATAAAAATGTTTAAATTTTATTTATAATAAAATAAATATGTTTTGTCTTTCTCCTGTATAAACCCACAACGATTTTTCTCCTCCAAAATAAAGTTTTGTGCAAAGATAACAGTACTAACTTTGGAACACAAAAATTTATATGTCAATTATTGAGCGGGAATAGAATAAAAAAATCTAACTGTCCCAGCCAAGCTCGAACCTGTATCTCCTGCTTTCCGGGCAGGCGCGTTAAGTAACTGTAATGTAACGCGCTTGCCCGGATAGCAGGAGATTCGGGTTCGAGCCCTGGCTGGGACGGTTAGATTTTTTTATTCTATTCCCTTGCATTAACATTTTTAAATTTACGTGGGATCAAAAACCACAAATTAAATTAATATTTATAAAATTTGTATGGTCCATTCAAACACTTCCAAAGAAAACATACAACACAATTTTATTGACTATCATGTTTATTTTTGTACTTATCATAATTAGGAAAGAAAAAAAAAATAAAAAAAATAAAATAAAATAAAACAGTTTTACAATAGACCAAGAAAGGAAATACACGTTAGGCATGTATTTTTTCTCGGCCCACGGCGTACTATGGAAGGAGTATGTGTGGTCAGCACACCATTACGGCTGCCTGATTTTTTCCCAATCAATGAAGAATTATTCAAAATTAGGGCTGGGTGTTCCCTAGTAGCACACCAGGAATCTATTGGCTCATTACAAACAGAAGCGTAGAAGGAATAAAACCAACTGTGCACTGTCAGCATTGAACCTGAGACATTAAAGCTTTGGAGTCCAGTACCTTAAAACATACTTTTGTTTTCTGTTTCACTATTTTTAGTATTTATTGGTTTTTTAATTTTTAATTATTGGAGACAACTATATTTTATTATTTAATTGTACGATGACTAAAATAATTGCTTCAGACTTATTAATACCATATGTGTCTCAGAAGAAAAAGTGTAATTTAACATAAAAATAGTTATTATGATCAGATTTCGTCTGATAAATTTAGCAGATATCAAATAATTAAAAAATCAAAAACGTCAAGGTATAAGGAAAACTNAATTTCTATACTGCAAACATAGTTTTAAGGATGTGCTAATTGAATTTATTTGACTTAAAAGATGCAAAAACAAAAATTCTCCGAGACCGATTTTATCACCGATTTCTCCGATTGAAAAAAAAAAATTATTCATAATTAATTAATACAAAATATGATGGCCTTTGACAATTTTTAATTATGATAAAATTTATTAAAACTTTGTTTTGTAATGCGATCTTCTGAGATGCCAATATTAAATTAATTGATAACAATGACAAAAATAATGAAGTAAACCCTTAATGGAAGCCAATATAATTAAAATGACTAACACAATAATTAAAATAAGCCCCCCCCCCTAATGGAAACCAATTTCGTTTAGAGTATTCAATTACTTTTTTCCCTTCTCATGTTCACAATACAGACTGCAGACACACTACACACACACACACACACTCCTCTACCAAATTGGCATCACCCACAGGAGGCACATTGACGTATATTTTTTAATTTAGGGAGTGTGTTTTACATCTCAACGAACGCTGACAATTTAATTAAGCTCCTTCCTTTCTGAAATTAAAAACCACCGGCTTCAATTATAGGAATTAAAAGAAGTATTTAAAATACCTCTTCAGCAAAAACAAATGCTTTGTTTGAGTTTTGAGAAAAAAATGTATGAGGGATGAGAAAGGGTCGAGACAAAAAGAGATAATGATAAAGCTTTTGAGAAAGATTGAGACTCCAAGAAAAAGTGTTTGCGATTGATTATTCATTTTATCCGTGATTATGAATTCTTTTGTTGAGAAATTAAGAGTTGTTAATTAAACCTGCAAGTAACTTTTAGAAAAAAAAAGAAGCTAATTGGGTTATTTAGAATACATAGTTTGAAACAATATATAGCTTTTTTTAAAAATAGTGGTATATTATGGATAATTTTAGATATTTAGTAAACTCTAGATAATTCCTGACTATTAATGTTTTTGATTCGTTCACATAAATCCCAATCAGTAGCTCAACTCTTTCAAAATAGGTTTAATCCGAAAATCAAATTAAAAAAACATTACGTGTAAAGTAGATTTTTCGAAAACGGCTGAAGGAAATTATAGGAATTTCGGTTTGGTAGTTTATGTGACAAATATGATTCTAAAGTGTTCTATTAAAGTGAATAATTTCGTAAAATCATTTCTCCACTAACTCTAAATCGGCCTAAAAAGGAGTTGAATATTGAAAATTACCTCTACAGCTGAATCTGTACAACTTTTTCTACCATTTTGACAAGTGCATTAGGCTTTGTATTTCTTGTACAAGTAATTTGTACATGATGTACATCCATGGAAGTAGAAGCAAAGGTAAAAATAGGTAACGTGGTAAAATTATAAAAATTTATCCCTAAAAAATACTGAACCGATTTTAATAAAATTCAAGTTGTATACTTCGAGGTGAATTTTTTAAAGCTTAATCATACGACTTTAATGCAAATTGAGGGTTGTTGTACAAATTAGTTTGCGTTATAAAAAGTATGGTTAAAAACTCAGTTATGTTTATTTATTTTCTACATTTTTATGTAGAATTCTATTATTGAGAAGAACATATTGAATTTATCAGTCAATAACCAACTGTGAAATCATTTGCGAAAAATTTTGTAATTTATTGAACATATATTTAATGGTCGTACCGAAATTTGAAGAGCTGGTAAATTTTTACACTAAATACTGAATGGTTTCTAAGCAATTGTACGAAATTCCTTATTTCCTAAATAAAAACTGTATTTCACTACAGGATCTAAATAATCATTATGCAACTGTCAATCGTATTACAGCACGTCAAAATGAAAATTTTGGCCATTTATGCTCAAGAAATATTTTAATTATGTGTTTTTTTTTTACTAATTGAAGTGGAGGTTTAGGTGAAAACAAAAATTGAAGAAGGCAAAATATCGAATATCATTATTTTTTTAAGGTAAAAACCAAACTTGTTACATTAAGATTTGTACTCTATTTTTAAGGCTGATTACAATTTGAAAGGCTTCTTAATTTAGTTGACATGGTTTGAGGTTCGATATGGCGCTGGAGAAATTAGTCAGGGTTCAGTAAAGACCAAAAAAAAATAAAATACTCCAAAATTGTGGAGTAATTATTTCATTATTGTCTACGTTTAGACTTAACTTGTAAGTCATCATCAGGGCTGAAATACAGTAAACACTATTACAACATTACGTAGTAGTGTGTATTTTATTTTAGCTCTTGTGATGACTTACAAGGGAAATGGAAACGTTGACAATAATGTAATAATTACCCAACAATTTTTAGTTAGGCAATTTTTTTAATAAAAAGTATAGAAACCAAACATTCAAGTAAAAATTCATTTTTGGTCGAAATCTAACGTGGTAAAGGACGGATAGAGCTTAGAGGCTCATCAATAATTTATAAAATTATTATTTTTTAAATACTGATATTAGTTATGGTAGATAATCCCTCATTAATTAAATATAATAAATGCAAGGGAACAGAATTTAAAAAAATCTTACCACCTCAGCCTGGACTCGAACTCGGATTCCTGCTTTCCGGGCAGCTATACTAACCATTACACCACCCAGGCTAGCTAGATAATCTCTTTTACTCCCCGCACTTTACTCTGAGTCTTAACCCCCGAGTAAGACGAATATATCGTCTTATGCTCGAAGGAGCCAATATTGTCAGCCATTTGTTAGACTATCGCTTTTTTCTTTATATTTCTTTTTTAAATAATGATATTAGTTGAGGTATTTAATCCCACATTAATTTTATATAATAAATGCAAGGTAATAGAATAAAACAATCATACTACCTCAGCCGGAAATCGAACCCGGATCTTTTGTTTTCCGAGCAAGTATGCTAGCCTTTACACCACCGAGGCTAGCAAGAAAATTTATTCTACTCCCCGCAATTTACTCCGAGTCTAAACCCCCGAGTAAGAAAATATATCGTCTTATGCTCGAAGGAGCAGGAAATCCGGGTTCGAGTCCCGACTGAGGTAGTATGATTTTTTAAATTTTATTCCTTTGCATTTATTATATATAATACTGACATTTTAGCTTTTTTTTAGAGTTAAAAATTACTTTTGCGGAACGTATTAGGTGAAGAACTTGATATCTAAAATTTATTTCTATAACACTTCTACAAAAGAAAGAAAGAAATTTTCGAATGTAACTACGATGGTTAGGCACTTCCCCCACTTTTCCTTCCTGGCCACTACAGAGCAAATCTTTGTAGTCATACCTTGCCCTCCCTTATTTATACCTACCTTATTTTTGAGACACGGTAAATCTACATAAGTTAATCAATAATAAGTAGTCAAGCTTCTGTGTGACAGGCTTTTATAAACTGAATAAAATTTTATTTAAAATTGGGGGAATATGTTCTGATGTTCAAAACTAGACATAACGTCACATGATATGAACGGAGTACCATCAGGTCAGATTAGGTAGAACGTCGTCCCTATTGAGCGATTTTACTCTACCTTCCTTTTTGGCACATTTTAGGAACATTTTATTTTACCTAAAATATGTAGCAAAAACAAGATATCGCCTAGGAATATTCCTATGGGTTTCTCATTACTTTGTTATTGTTGTGTGTCGTTTTCCCTGAGCAAATCTGTTTCCCACCAGGTATATATAGAACCCTCCTACCACAATCTGACCAAGTCATTCCTCAGCTGGAAGTAGCAAGAACCATGATCTCCTTCAAGGTATGTATTCCTCTGTTTTTTTTATTTCTCCTCGTATTTCACATTATATTTTAGGCAAAAGTATCTTGCCTATCGGTACATAATTTCACGTGAAATTAAGAACTTTTTCATACGGCTAAAAGCCTGGTGAATCCAAATTAAAAGAAATGTATTTTTGAAAATATGTGACTTTCTGCTTGTAAACGATTTAGAATACATTATTTTTATTTTCGTAGTATAATTAGAATACAGCTTTTAAAAAACAAAACGCCCATTGATAAACAAATTGGACCATTTTTATTAGATATTTTCCTTACACTTTTTTTCGGAGACACTTTACTTGAATTATAAACAATATAAATTTCATTATTATTAATTTTTCTTTTGATCGACAGCTATAAATTTCTCATGAACTGATAAATACCTAAGAAATACATTTAAATGAGGATTTGAGAATCTAAAATAAACAATTCAGCTGAAGAAAATTCGTTTTATTTCCTCAAATGTTATTAACTATTTACATACATTTACTATAATTACTCACTCGTAATAGTTAAATATATGTAACTTATTAAATATATTACACTGATTATATTAAAATATTATTAATTTTGTTTATTTATTGAAAATATATTAACGTAAACCAANATTTCATACTATTTATTGAAAATATATTAACATAAACCAATTATATGCGTATACCAAAGGAAAATACTTTAAACATCATGAGGCCTCTGACTGTTTTTTTTTATAATAATATTTAATATATATATAATAATATTTAAATAAAAAAAAATTTTCTGGAATTTATCAAAACATTTACTCCTTTAATTACTCCTCATAAATTTTTTAAGTACTTGTAGTACTCAGGTAATACTGTAACGCAGCTACAGGACTCAGTACTAAATGTTTTTATGAAAGTTTTATGAAACTTTACATTAGTTAAAATATTATCGCTTAGAATACTTTAAAAGATCAAAAGTACGCCCGTGAGCCGCCATGCAAAAAAAAAAAGATTATTTTTGTTCTTCCAAATTATTATTAACTAATTTTGAAAGTTTTTGCTTAGAGTTAGCAAGATTTTGTTTCAAGAATTACATATGAGTGTTATTGCAGAATTCCTTCAGCCGTTTGTATTCATTTGTTTATGTTTGTTTATTGGGGATTTATGGCGCTCAACTGCAGAGGTTATCAGCGCCCTCCATATTTTATTTTATTTTTATTCTTTTTTTTTTTTTTTTTTTTAAAACAACCCTTAAGTTGATCTTGTCACAGGCCCCATCCCGACGGACAGAGACAGACAGAGCCCACCCCGCGGCGCCTCGCGGCCCATCATTTTAATAGAATATAAGGTCCATCATTGCTTTAGGCGACAGCCCTGTGAAAGAGGATGTGCTCGGTTGGACCAAGCCGACCACATCCCCCAGGGCGCCTCATGAGCGCCAGCAAGACGCCGCGGAGAAAGCCCAGCCCACCCCCGCCCACGCCACGACGGGCCTGCATCCTATTGTTTCGCTAAAAGGAAGTCCTTTATAAAAATTGAGTATGATTATTTGCGTTTAATAATCTATTCGTTTGGTTTATGTGGTTTTTGAAAAGTTATTGAACATTACTATTTGTGTATTAGTTTCAGCAAATATATTCATGACTAGAGAATCAAGAGGCCCCACGGACACAGCAACCCCCAACGGCCCGCACCCGCGGAGCCGGGCCGCTCCCCCAACCATTTCAGGCCCATTATGTGGGATTTATTTAACAGCCTGGGACGAGGATGTGCTCGGTGTGCCAATCCGACCACACCCTCCAGGCAGCTTTTGAGAAGGAGCGAGCACGGCTCCGCCAGACGTGCCAAGGGGGCCCCACACCAGAATGGACCCCTTGAATCATGTCATTAGTTGATTTTGCATTCTAAATTTAAGCTAGTGGTTCACAGTTAAAGGTGATCATATAGGGATGTGTATCTCAAGAATTTGATTACGTTGTTTATGTTTTCTTCGTTATTACCGAGTGTTGTGGATATAGTGTTTGTGAGATTGAATCTATTAAGAAGATCAGTGTAATAGTGACATTCGGAAAATATATGTTGAATTGAAAGTTGCATTTGACACTTAGTGCATGTTGGTGGTTCATCTCTACTAATTAGAAAACCGTGAGTAAGTCTGCTATGGCCTATTCGTAGACGCATGATGGCTACCTCTTCTTTTCGATTTTCACGTTCAGACGTCTTCCATGGTTTGACTGTTTTCTTTAGTAGTTTGAGTTTACTTTGTGGGGATTCATCCCACAGTGACTGCCAGGCCTTTGATATTTTTTCCAATAGTGGAATAGCGATATCTCTGGGGGTGACGAAAATTCTTTCTGGTATTTGTAAACTCAGGGCACTCTTTGCGGCTTGATCAGCCAGTTCATTTCCTTTTATACCGCTATGTCCTGGTATCCAAATTAGGTGCACAAATTTTCCAATAGCATTCAACATAGCAATATATTCCTGGATGCGTATGACACTGGGGTGAGTTGAGTAAATATCTTCCAGTCCTTGTATTGCACTAAGTGAGTCGGTGGCAATAACGATATGGTTTTTATTTGTAGACATACAATTGTACAGACCCGCGGCAATAGCACATAACTCTGCAGTGTATATACTACATAGTTGGTGAAGCCTATATTTGTACGTTGTGTTAGCAGAGACAACAGAGTAACCGGTTGAGAATTCATTTTTGGATCCATCAGTATAAATTAGCGTGTGGTCTGGAAGGGTTTTGACTATGTTTTCGAATTCTGTCTGATAATGTTTGAATTCGGAAGGGTTTTTCTTAAAATTCAACAAAGTTGTTATAATCTGGGGTTTAATCTTTTTCCAGGGTGGTACTTGTGTTTCTACAGTTTCTGGTTTCATTCTTTTCAGTGTTTCGGTAGCTTCATGATATCGGAGAGATAGAGGTAACGTGGCTGATCTTTTCTCAAGAAATTCGTTTCTATATTTAGGTTTGAAAATATAGTTGAAGGCAGGATTATTGGGATTCATAAATATTCTCGAGATGTAATTTACTGCAAGCATATGGCGTCTGAATAGTAGAGGAGGGATACCTGTTTCGGCACACAAACTCAGTACAGGGCTTGTACGAAATGCACCTGTAGAAATTCTAATGCCTGTATGGTGTACTGTGTCTAGACTGCATAGAGTTGTAGTTCTTGCTGATCCATAGATAAATGCTCCATAATCCAACTTAGAGCAGATCATCGCTTTGTAAACTTGAAGCATTGTACGGCGGTCTGCTCCCCACCTTGTTCCACTCAGTACTTTAAGTAAATTTATTTTATGCAAGCACCTTTCCTTCAGTTCTTTAATGTGTGGGGTCCAAGTTAAACGTTTATCGAGAATTAATCCGAGAAATCTACATGTTTGAACATAAGGGAGTAGTCTATCGTTGAGTTGTAGGTTGGGTAATTCAGTTGGATTTGTTTTACGTGAAAAATGGAGACATTTTGTTTTCTGTGTTGAGAATTTCATACCTATTAGATTTGCAGTATGTGAGATTTTGTTTATGGCTTCTTGTAATTTTCTTATTATGGTTTGTAAATCATGACCACGACAAAATATTGCTAGGTCATCCACGAATTGGAAAATTGTAACTCCCCGCGGTAAACTTATGTTGAAACATGACACAGCCACTAGGAAAAGAGTGGTGCTGAGAATGCACCCTTGTGGCACCCCATTTTGCTGTTCATACCTTTTTGAGGTGTGGTTCCCAATTCGGACTCTGAATTTCCGATCAAGTAGGAATTGCTTCACGAAAATTGGAAGGGATCCTCTAAACCCTAATTCATATAATTTAAGGAGTATTCCATGTCTCCAAATGCGATCATATGCTGATTCGGCATCAAAGAATACCCCTACTGCATGTTGCTTTTTTAAAAATGTATATTGAAGCTCTCCTTCTATTTGCACTAACTGATCCATAGTTGATCTTCCCTTTCTGAAGCCACTTTGAATGTTGGGTATTGCTTGATTTTTTTCCAATATCCATACTAATCGTTTGTTGACCATTCGTTCAAAGACTTTACAAATGCAACTAGTTAGTGATATCGGTCGGTAGCTGCTTGCTTGCCGTTTGTCCTTTCCTTGTTTGTGGATGGGTATTAGTTCAGCAAGTCTCCATTCATTTGGGAATTGGCCAGTTTTCCAAATATGATTGTAAAACCGTAGAAGCCAATTTTTAGCTTCAGGGGGCAAGTTCTGAATCATTTTATAGTGTATTTTGTCTGGGCCGGGTGAGGAGCCTTTTAGGCTTTTTAGAACTATTGTCATTTCTTCATTCGTGAATGGAGTATTATAGTCTTCTTCATTATTACTGTTAAAGTTAATTTGATTATTTTCGTGTGTCAGTTTGTATTGTTGGAATTCATCGTCGTAATTCGCATTGAAAATGTTTCTGTAGTGTCTAGCAAATTCTTCCGTTATTTTTGTCTCGTCGTCCGTAAGTGTTCCGTTACAGTTTAGTGTGTATCCATAATTGTTAGATTTTCCTTCAATTTTTTTAATAGCGTTCCAGACAATTTTGGTCGGTGTATTTTTATTTAATGATTCTAAAAACTGATGCCAAGAAATTTTTTTATTTTCATTAATGATTCTACGGCATTTGGCCCGTTGTCTTTTATATTCTATTAGGTTTTCGGTTGTCATGTTATTTTGGAATTTTCTAAGTGCTCTTCTTCTGTTTTTAATTGCTTGTTTGCATTCATCGTTAAACCAGGGGACTCTTGGTCGTTTGGGTTTTTCTGAGGATTGAGGGATTGTTAAAGTGGCTGCTTCGATTATTGCCTTGGAGATTTGTGTGTTTCCAATGTCAGCGTCAAGTGTCTCTGGGTTTACTGTTGGTGTAAGTAATGTATTTGTGTATGTAGACCAATCAGCTTTATTAATTAGCCATGTTTTGTTTCTTGTTGTCTGCTTATGATTTTTGTCAATTGTGATTTTGATAGGGAAGTGGTCACTCCCATGAAGGTCTTCAAGAGGGACCCAAGATATTTTAGTGTAGAGTGAGGTAGAGGAGGCGGCAATGTCTATGGCTGAGTAAGTCCCGTAACTAGAACTCAAGAAAGTTGGTTCAGCTGTATTGAGCAGCAAGAGATTACAGCTGTCAAGAAATTCTTTTATTAATTTTCCTTTTGTATTGGTCGAGGTTGACCCCCAAATTGTGTTATGAGCATTAGCATCGGATACAAAAAGTAGTGGAGTTGGTATTTGTGCTATTAAGTTTTGTAGGTCTGTTAAATTTATCTGTAAGTCAGGTGGGAGGTAGATATTGCAAATAGAGAAGCTGATTGAAGTGTGTATTTTAGTGACAACTACCTGAAGATTACTTTGGACAGGGATTATCTCGGAGTGAACGGATTTAGATATGGCTGTAAGTACTCCACCGCTCGCTCGTTCTCTTATGGGTCCGTCTGTCCTATAAATATCATAGTCTTTAAGTGTAAATGTGTCGTTAGGTCGTAAGTGAGTCTCTTGTAAAATAATGGTAGAGGGATTATATTCATTAATAATTAATTTAAGGTCGTTAAAATGAGATCTAATACCATTACAATTCCACTGAATATTTAACATGTGACAAACTGGGGTATATTCGGAAGGAAGAAATATGGTGAAATCTCATACCCGAAAAATTGTCTTTAATTATATGGAAACATATGGACAGACAAAAATTTATTCCTGTAAAAGGATGTGTATAGATATTTATGAGTATAAGTGTACTCATAAAAGTGTATTTTGCAGTATACTCGTCATACATAAATACAAACGGATATATGAACAGTGAAAAGTAGTGGGAAAGTAAACTTATTTTTCTCTGCCTTATTTCAGTCGTTATTTTTTTATTTATTATTATTTTCTTTTTGTAAAATATAGGATAAATAGAGAGTAGAATAAATAAATAAATAGAGAAAGTAGAATAAATAAATTTAGATATTTGTTGGAAGAGAATGACTATATTACATGAGGTATTACATTTATAATTGTAAATTAAATTTGTCATTCTTCTGTCGGTTTTGTTGGAGAACGACTTCTCTGTTTACGGAGAGATTTTCTTCCTCTTTTTCCTTTAGATTCTGTCCAGCCGTCTAAAGAGATCGTACTGGACGAGTCTTGGGGTGGGGGAGGGTTCTCGTGTCTCCCTCGGCTTGCCGAACGAGAACGAGAAGTGAGAGGGGTGGAAGGGGAGGGTGGTAGTGGGGTAGAGGAGGGGGTCGTGGGCCTTGATATGCTCACGGGTGGGGAGGGTCGAGGGAGGGGAGATGAGGTTCTAGGAACCTCGGTAGGTGGGAGGGGGGATTTGGCTGTAGTAGCCAAGGTGGGGGGAAGTTTATCAGTTATCGAAACTGATAAAGGTAAAATGGTCTTAAAGACCGGGGGATTAGTTTTATGTTCAAAATGATGGTTATCAGTTTGTATAGACACTGATTTCGATAAAATGCCGCTTTTGCGGCTCTCAGAAGACATTATATTATAAATATTATTTTTCTCTGCTATTTTGGCAAACGATTCAGAGAAGCAGGGGGCTGCTCTGTTCTTAAAAATTTTTCTTGCTTCTGCAGGGCTTTTATTTTCCTTAATTTGTATAGCTTTAATCTCCCTTTCTGCTATCCAAGTTGGGCAGGTTCGAGATAAGGGATGGTGAGGAGCTTTACAGTTAGCGCAAAATTCGCTATTAACGCAAATAGACTCTTCGTGATCAGGGGAACAACATTTTTTACACACTTTTTTATTGCATGTATTAGATGAGTGGCCAAATCGCAAACAAGAAAAACATCTAAGAGGGGAGGGGATAAACTTTCTTACAGGTAAATTTAAATAACCTGCTTTTATTTCAGTCGGCGTAGTAGGAGTGGAAAATGTGATTATATATGTGGGAGTTGGCTGGTTATCATTTCTTCTCGTTACTTGTTTTACGTCAATTACATTTTGAGATTTTAAATTTTCTAGAATTTCGACCGGCGTACTGCACATTAGGTCGTAATGTCGAATTACCCCCTTACTATTATTTAACTTTTCGTGAGGTACAGCGATTACTGATACTTGGTCAAAAAGGCTTTTTATTTTCAAGAGTTTTTGTGCCTGCCCATCATTGTATACCTGTACTAAAAGGGTGCCATCTCTTAATTTTTTAATTGTTTCAACATTACCTGCTATTCCCACTATAGCTTTTTCAATTAAAAAGGGGGAGACATTAGACAAATTACCTTCCCCTTCTTTTCGAATTGAAACATACTTTATTGTTTGCTTTGGGTGATTAAAACGCGATTCTTCATGTAGAAAAATCGGTTTTAATTTTTTTCGTCGCTTCGGACTCGGGGAGCTTTCCATCGCTCCCCGTGTTTTAAAACGTAGACTTTAAAAAAAGAAAAAATTAAAACAAAATAAAATATTATAACCAAAAAAAAAAAAAGAGTTAAAAATAAAGTTTTATATCTAGTAAATGAACTACAACAAGGTCTCTTATCTGTACTAATCCGGCAGAGCTCACAGTAGATCCTCTCTCGAAGGCGTACAATACAAGACTGCGGTATTCATTTGTGGCTTCCTGAGTATAAAAGTTATACAACAGATTGCATAATGTTACCTTACTTATACGGAATTTATTTATAGTTTATTTATACGAATTAAATGGTTATACAATGTATATTAGCAATTTATCCAGGTCATAGTATGCTTTTTCCCCTGTAAAATTATAGATGGCCGTGATTTCTCACATTAGTAGAGACGTAGAGGGATGTGTATATCAGTTAAAATGTTTAACTGAGGAATGTGTATAAAAGTTTATAATTTTAAATAATTCAAATAAGGCAGGTATTAAGAAGTTCATTAGCAAATTTCAGGGAATGACTCTTTTTGGGCTATTCCCATGGCAGGAGTCTCTCTGTTTCTGTCTGCTAGATAACATAAAAAAAAGTCATAAGTTTTCATCTCACATGCACATACAAACCTGTATAAATGAATGGTCATACATGCAAGACTAATCATAAATATGTGAGTTTAAGCGAACAGCCTATTGCGTATAAATATAAAATTAAAATTGCACCTATAAGAATTATAGTTTGTCCCAAACAAAAATAGTTTATTTGATGTAGCAAGAGTAATATATAAATATATCTGGGAATTCCCTAAAGCGATATTGGGTAAATGAGACTGTAGCTGAAATTTTTTAATTATCGTATTGGAAAATAATATCCTAAAATGCTATTATTTAAATTAAAGTTATTAAAAGAAGTGACCTGGAACCACAAATTGCCATAATAAAAGGCTTTGTCAGATATTGTTATTAAATTGACACTAAATTTTTAATACAGCAGTTATAATTAAAAACAAACTTCGGTGACCGCATCATTAGAAATCAAGGAATTCACAGTTCCTGCTTGGCGCGAACCGTTATTTGTATGCTTCGAAAATATGCTGGAAAGATCTCAGTTTTGTCGAAATTATCGGCGTACCTTTCTCCTCAGTGCAGGACAGGCAGGCGATCTAACAGGAAGGATATGATCAAAGTATTTCAGTAACAAGTAGTCCTGAAAAGTAATGATTCTGGAAGATGCAAATAATTAAAAATTATGATAGAGCAAAGATAAAATAAAGCGATATTTATAATTGCAAATAAATCTTCTGTTGATATCTACATTTTTCTACCATGAGCTGTACTTTTTTTTTTAAATCTTTTTTTTTTTACTTTCTTTCACTTATATGTAACATTTGATAATACTAATTATGAAGAAAAAATATCCACCCTTATAATGTTTTTATTTGTTATATATTACACTATTGAAGGTGCATATAAAAAAAAAGAAGTTTATCATATTTATATTGAATTAAATAATATTATTTAATTTAACTGTTGTATCAAATACTTAAGAAATTTAAATAATTCCAGAAATTTGTTTTTATATCAAAATGATGTATTATTGTTAAGTTGTATTATTTTTTATTCATTCTAGACTATAGAAGATATATGCCCAATGAAGAGTTTACGGTTTAAAATATTTGTAAACGGAGTTTTATCGTTTGAAAGATAGACTGAGTGATTTTATCACTAAACATCCTATACATATCATATAACATACTAAATACATACACTGTACTATATGTACATTAATTTCCATACTTTTTTATTACTATTTGCCAGTTTCAATATTGTTTTGGTAATTTAACTTTACTGTATCATTTGTTCACAGACGCTGATCCCCATTGTTGGTTTACTCTCACTGGGTTCAGCTGCTTCTCCATTCCATTATCAAAGCTATTCATATCCACAGTATGAAGGATTCAACCAATACGCGGGACTTTTCAACTACTTCAACGGGGGCTTCTTGAATCAGGGCTATAACAAGGGTTACCTCGGCAATCTCAACCAGGGGTACTACAGCTTCCCTCAGTACCGCAGCTTCTCCAACTACCCCATCTATCGGGCACCATTTAGGGGTAACTTCAACAGCCTGCTGGGCCAAGGCGACTACAACTCCGCTCTGTATAGTCCCGTCAGCTACCAGTACCCCAGCTACTATCTGAACCAGGGCTACTATAACTACCCTCAAAAGCAGGGATTCTTTCAATATCCACTGAGCGGAGGTTACTACAGCTACCCTTACAATCAAGGGTTCAACCAGAGCCCTCAGAACTCAAGGTACTTCGGAAGCTTCTTCAACCAAGGGTACTACTTTCCACAGAGCTATGGAAACAAAAAACAGCTCTATTGAAGAAACTCTCAGGCTGGCTAATGGCTACCTGTCAATATCATATTTTCAGCAATACAAATAAATAAATATTTCTGAGATGATTTCATTAAATAAAGATATTATCAAAACTTTTTGGAAATTGTTCATTGCTGTTTTGAAATAGTGAATCATTATTTAATAATTTTTTTCATGCTTTTTCATTGGTGGATGGCATATATTTTCTTGGATGCTAATATATATATATATATATATATATATACCCAGCTCTGTTCGAGTCTTACAATGCTGGCATTCCGGGTTAAAATCCCACCCTGGACAAGCATTTATCGACAAATACAAGCTTCTTCAGACCCATTAATGTTTAGAATGGGATGGCAACCTGTAAATATTGCCTCAGTGGTTGAAAAGAAGGCTGATTGCCGCGAAATATGTAGGTGGACAGTCGAAAGCCGCCCGCGACGAGGGAGCACGAACAGGAAGCTATGTCCTGGCGCGAGGCAAACCACTGCACCGAGCCGGCCCCATATGATTGGCTCCTTGTTTAGTCCTGCCTGAGGAGTCCTTAGTGAAGTGTCCGACCTGTGTATTGCTACTTTATGTGGACTTTTTTACGATGGAAAACCATGAGCTTAGTAACAAAGTACTGTGGGAGACCATTGAAGGTAATGTATTCGTTATGGAGGGAATCTAAAAATGTATTAAGATCACATCTACCATCTGTGCAAATTGCATTATCAAGACTGATTCTCTTTGTCACCACATTAGGCTGCTAATTACAATTATTCAACTTCCTGAATGCAGAGTTTTGATAATGATCCTTCATAATGAGGCTAATTGCTAATTAACAGAATCAATAATTGGCAAACAAAGTCTCTATCGCTATATACTAGCTTATTGAGGTAAATCTGCATGATTAACAATCCGAATATTGACAATATTTCTCACAAGGTATTTCAAATGTTCGGATGCTCAGAAAATTTTTTCACAGTGGTGGTGATGTGTAGGGATGTAGATATCTGTTTATTTAAAAGTTGATCTGTGTGTCTTTGGTATTATTTTTAAATTGTTTTAATAAGGCACATCTTTGGATTTTCATTAGGAAATTCCTAAGAATGAAACTTTTGGGGCTATTCCTAAATGGCAGAAGTCTCTGATTCTACCTACTAGATAACATAAACAAAGCCATTTTCATCACACAAGCATATACAAACATGTGTGTATAAATACTTTATTATACTTATCGGGTATAAATATAAAATTAAAAACTGATTTTGTTAATGCAAATATATAAATTAGTTTGTCGAAAAAAAAAAAATAGTTTCTTTGATGTTGAGAGCGTGATATTTTAGTTTTAGTGCAATGCAAAATTTGACTCAGTTCAAATTTGTACCTCGGTAAAAGAAATTTTTCATTGTTGCATTGTATAATTAATACGGTAGGAGTAGGTTTCTCTATGACACTCAGATTTTGAAATCACTTTCACGTATTTTATTTTTTAGAATGGAAATTTTACATATAGCTACTGAAAATCTAAAAAATACCAAAGGTTTTTTTGATCGGAGCGAAATGTGTGTTCTACTCTTCTTTGACTTTAAATTCGTAGTTAAAAAAAAACTGGAAGTTTAGGAGTAATCAAGGTTTAAACTCATGGTAAGTAAATAATTTTTTTCCCAGTCTTTTTAATTTGCAAATTTATGTCAAGAAAGTGGCTTTTTATGGAAAAAAATTAATATCTTCAAAAAGGTGCCTATGTCATAAATTCAAAATAGCGCGGAACATAAAGCCGTCTTGCCTAAATAAAATTATAAGTATCATATAAATATTTCTAATAAAATCCATTCTTATATAATAATATATGATTCTTTAAATGTGTGAGAAACTACTCAATTATGGTTCTAGATTTGAATATGTTTATCTGCTACTAGGTTATATGCTCGAATACCGAGACGGCAATTAGATTTCCAAAACCAGAATTTTCTGAGTTAACAGAAAATCTAATCCACAAATTTTTAAAAAATTCAAAACACACCTTATTTTGGCAAATAATATTTATGAGATTAGAAAGTCAAACACTGCAATTTAAAAAGATTGGGTGGGGCGACTTATAATCACTGAGTCGACTATTTAAGTATGTTCCTTGGGGTGTCGGGGTAACCAAGAAGTGTGCTCAGGTATCCTAGTAGGTTCACGTCTCCTCTTGATCGATAATTAGAAGCTTATCCAATGCTATGAATGTTTATAATAGGTTTTCTACCTATAGATAGTTTCTCTCTAAATGACCCTATATAGTTGAATGGGGGTTAGATTCATATTTTTTTCTGAATAATATTTATTCGCAAGAAACCAACATTTTACACATACTATTTATATATTTCAGCTCTGGTACCTTTCAACCCCGATTATTTATTGGAATACATTTCTCTTCATTAGAGCTGAAATTTCTGGGATTTAAAACTGATAACCTAGACCCTTACCGCATCTAATATATGTGAAATTAATTTGCTTAGGTGTGGGCCAGGACTCCATCAGGCCATTATAAAAAGTATTTTCTATTCATATATAATTCTATATAATTTCCAAAGATTATTTTTAGGGTAAATTACATGTCTTGCCTAGACGAGAACGGCTGAAGTATTCAGGATAACTGTGATCTTCATCACTTCATACTTCTTATGACGTACAAGAGTTCAGTCACCTATGCAAATGGATCCTTCCGTTCTCGGAGGACACTGGACTACGTTCCTGTTACATTTGTCAGTGAATTAGACTAATTACTAGAGCATTCTTCATTCGCAACTAGAGACAATATGACTGTCATACTAATGAGTCAAAATGATAATTAACGGAACCCATAATGAGCGAAAATTTCCTTTATCCAGATAATTAGCAATTTAAGGTAAATCTTCGTGCCTCATGTGTGCAATATACACAAAATATCACTAATTAATTTTAGATATTTGAAAAAGGAAATAATTATGTTCCTTTCCATGAAGGAATTAATTCAAATATTTTTTTAATTATGTACATCCACATAATAACTATTCGCATTAACAATTAATTATACCTCACCATGACCTATTGCTAAGAAATTCTTCTTCTAAAAAATATCTTCCCGCTTCTATAAAATATCTTCCTGGTGTTATGACCAAAGGTTGACAACCATAAAAAAAAAAAAAAAAATGATATAATCAATAACGAGCCTTAAATTATTTCTTCTTCAACCCATATGTTATTAAAAATTAATGTTGAGAGGATCAGTTTGATATTCACAAGCCAGGCGCTGCGGGTTCGACTCTCGCCATTGGCAGGCATTTTAAGAAGTAAAAGCCTTTCTAGTTTCATAGGTGTCTAGAATATGGCTACTACTTCAGGATAGCACCTTTATTCATGAACCTAAATGATTGCACAAAACTAGATAAAGAGTAAATAAATAAAACCAAATTTGGCATTCCTGCTTGTTTCCAAACCGTTGGATGATTCAATGGCTCAATTGGTAGTAATTTTGAAATGCGATCTGAAAGTGGTTACCGACCTTTCTTTCCCAGCAAGTCAAGTCCTCAATGATCATTGTTCTTTCTGGCTTGTGAATAAACTTGACTCATTTAATCACAATGTACAATGACAATTTAAAACATTTAGACATTTATAAATAAAATGCATATATACGAAGATATTTAAGAGTGCAATCAAAAGTGGTTTAATTTTGAAAACAGAAAGAAAGCAAATATTGTATTTATGCTTTTCGTTGCAAATAGTTGAAGAAATTTTTTTTTTTTTTATTTGAAGATTTTTAGGGTTTTAAAGAAGACAAATTTATAAAATTATTATCTACGTTTATATGGCCTCGCGACCTCCTGGGTCTTAATGCCTAAACTTATTGGGAGTGGGGTGGATGGGCCCCTTCTCCCTGCACAGTGATGACCATTTATTTGTTTTATTGTTGATTTTAATTTATTATATATTTAAAAACTTATTTTAATGTTGTTCACGCAGGCNAATTAATAGTTATTACATTCTGTTAATTAACAGAATGTAATAAATAAAGATTTTTTTTTTAATTATCTACATTTCTATTTATTTCGGAAAAAATGTATTGAATATAACAGACGCAAAATAATATATTCTATTTGAGTATTGTTGTATATTTTATAAAATTTTAAAGAAAAAAAGTCTGTTAAGGAATATATTAACGAAAATAACTAAGGTAGCCGAGTACGTCACTCTCCCTAGATATAAAAATATGGTGCCAGTCTTTACTATTTCTTTCCATGGGTTTTTACTTTTAAGCTCTTTGCTCACTCCGACTTATTGAATATAATTCTTCACTAACCTTATTTAAATCTATCATTGATTGGAAACCTATTAGTTTACACTGTTCCTGCGTGGTTGATTTTTCTTTTAATCCTTCTGATTGACAGTCATGAATTATCCTCTTTACTATTACCACAAAAATTGTTTTTCGAATTGATTTTAGTACATATACAGTTAAATCAGAGCAAGCCACGGGTAAACATTTTTCTTTTCCAACCGTTTAGGATGCAGAGATATATCTAAACAAATACTGAAATTAAATTCATTTTTCCGCAGAATATACTTTTATTAAGTACAGCTTAGCGCTTTCGGGAAACACGTTCCCAACATGAGAGCTGGGCGCACTGAGAAAAACCAATATTCTGTCTATCTGGAATGTTTTCGCCTTGATCTTTTATTTTTTTTCTTTACCCATTAGTTATGTAACACTTATATTTATAATCCCATTGTTGAATTTATTTAACACAGCAATTGAAATTAATTAATTCTTTGGAATTGAGTAGTGGGCTCCCGAAATGTTGTATTTTGTTACGGGAATATGAGACTAGATTTCCGCTTATAAAAAGGTTTTCTTCTGGTGAGCCCGAAGCCCCTAAAGATACGTCCTGTCATAACCATCACTGCTCCGAGATGGCCTTATCTCATTCTTCTAAAGGTACACATGACTTCCGAAAGCTAGAGTCGCTGGGAAATTACATTTTCATGTTAGGAACCATTATTAGTTATTTCTTGGGATTTAGAAGGACCATGAAAGAAAACAACATGCCTTCAGCTCCGGTACAGTTGACTGAAAAGACATTACTGGAAGTGTCTGGAAGGTGGGCCGTGTTGAATGAGGCAGAAGAGCAAGTCCTGAGGCACAATCAACAGGATCCGAAGCCCTTACACAGCAAGAACAACAACAACAACACAGAAATATAATTAAGGATATTAATGGCTAGCAAAGTCTTGTTCCCCAGGAGCCCGTTAGACGCTAATTGCTGTAGATCCTGCAGCACGTGGTGGCGGCCTTCTCTTGATGAAAGGACCAATTAGTCATTTTTCCCTTTCAACCCCCCACCCCCACCACCCTTCTCTGTAGGCAGCCCTGTCTGCTCGTTACCATGACGACTGCTTCGTCTCCTTAACAAGCCCTACAACACATTACCAGGCCCTTGTTCTAGCAGCCTTCACATCTAACTAGCACACGTCTCTCCCCCCCCTCTCGACATTCTGCTCAACAACCAAATCTTTTCCCTCTAGTCCTTAATAAGATTTTACTTTTGTTCTACATGTCCTCTTGTTTCTTTATTTACACAGAATTCAATCTAATCTAATGAATGAAATTAATTATTCATTTGTTATATTTCAGAATTAAACAGCTGTATTTAGTTTTCACTACTATTGAAGGTTCAGAATGAAGAACTAAAAAAAAAAAAAAGAAGAAGAACAGAAACATAAACATAACATATATGAACACTATAATATGAGTAAATATGAAAATGAAGGTGATCATGCAATTTTAATTCACAATAAACTTTTATTATGATTAATGTCAAATATGAAACCAACTGATTATTCTATATTTTCTATTTACTTCATTTTCTAAAGTACTTTTCTTCCTGTGCAGTGTGTGCTCAAAAACTATTCACCTCTTAAAACCTCCTATTCACATATATTAGAACTAGAGATGGAAATATTTTTGTTCAGAATGTCACAAACGAAAGATAATATGAAAAATAGATTTTTTTTTTTTTTAAATAGTTACAATAATGCATTTTCAAAACAAGAAGAAGTCAATGTTTTATTAAAAAGAAAACTGTAGATAACAATAACAAATGACGATTGGTACTAAATTCAAGACATATTAAGGTACTATTGGTTTATTTTAAAAATGCGAATTTATAATTTTACTTTAGTTGAAATTCAATTTTCATCACAATGAAAAGGAATTTTGTGAATTTGGAATGAGATTCCAAATTTAGTTTTATATTGTTTGTTGTATTTTTCTCAAGTCCAAAACAGCTTTATAATTGTAAACAGAAGAAGACAGAAATATGAAACAAATCAATACCGAATAGCGCGTGCCTGAGATGTTAATTTATTACTTTTAAAACTCGAAAGTTTGACTTAAAAAAAAAAAAAATTCCCTTTATGTCCCACCCAGAGGGTAGAAAAATTAATGCTGCAAAAAATTACTCTTTTTTGAGCTGATAGAAGGCTGCCGATTTCTACGCGATTCAAAAAAAAAAAAAAAAAAAAAGCAAGACAAGATTTACTCATGAACAGGATTCTCACATGTCATACAATATTTTATGAAGATTATGTGTATTTCATTCATTATTAAAATTTAAAAAAATTAAAATTCTAATAATACAGAAGGATAATTTTCTCCGATTTTAGAGAAGTTTTTCTTAACTGAGCTATTAGTAATATTACATACTAAGCTATTTATTCTAACTAACGAATTACTATTCTACTTAATTTTGTAGGCAAGTTAAAATTATATACTTTATAGCAATATTTTGGAACTGCAGAATTTATTAAGCCTATAGTTCAGTAATTTAAACAGTAATAGACGCTGCCATACCATTAATAAATGCTACATTATATAAATTATATTAAATATTTTTAGGTCATGAAATGCAACGCCTTTCTGTTTTCCTGAATTGTTTTAAATTTGTAATTTAATTTTAACTTTTTTTTTCGGAAAAATTAACTTTAATTGACGCTAAATTTCCAGTTTTCTGAAATATCTGACAAGCGTTAAATACTTTTAATGAAAAACGAAAATTTCATTTTAATTAAATCTAAGAAAAACAAGAAGAACGTTAAGAATGAGAACAATGGCTTATGCGGAAAAATTTAATGCGGTAAATTTAGATAATTTTTGGACTCTCGACACTAGTGCGGGGAATTTAATAACTTATCAGACTTGTCTCGGTAGCATAAGTGGCAAATGCACCGGCCCGGATAGCAGGGGATCCAGGTTCGAGTCCTGGCTGGGACAGTTAGATTTTTTATTC
This sequence comes from Oncopeltus fasciatus, assembly GCA_000696205.2. Classification (NCBI taxonomy): domain Eukaryota; kingdom Metazoa; phylum Arthropoda; class Insecta; order Hemiptera; family Lygaeidae; genus Oncopeltus; species Oncopeltus fasciatus. The sequence goes on along the minus strand of KZ806894.1, from coordinate 714,969 downwards.
TGTTCCCTTGCACTAAAAATTAAAAGTATATATATCATATGACAAAACTAAAGATATTATGACCAGTACAGATACAAATAATTGTTATTTCGTGTAAAACCTTCATTACCGTAAAAAAAATGTGAACGAATAACAAAACTGTCATGAATTACAACAAATATACTGTTCATATGGCATTTTAGTTATGAACCTCCCTATTTTTTTTTTTTAAATCTAAATTATTTGAATAAAATATAGCCAGATATTATTTTTATAAAAATAACTTCAGAAGTCAGTCAATAGTTTCAGTAAACGTTCATTAAGAAATCATCCCTAATTAACATATCATTAATATTATGATAAAAAACATTTCGAAATAGATGACGTCGGTTAATAAAAAGTAATTAATATTGCATTATGCATTCCTAAATTCGCTACATACTAGTAATACATAATAGTTTTCATTTTATATTTACATTCACTCATATAACCGATTATTAATCCTAACATAAATTTCCAATAATATTCAATAATTAATAACATTATATGTAGGGTAATATCGATTTCCTTGCAACCAATTATAATCTCCCTTCTAGCTTCTTGATCTTGTCCTAGTAATGTCAGCAGCATTATTATGCACCGATAAAACTTTAAGAAGTACATGAATTTAAAAAAAATTAAGTAATATATTATTATAATTTTAATTATAATATACTTTCTACAGTAGTGTCTTATGGGGTGTTAAATTTATGAATGTGTTCAATACTTCTAAAACTGTTGCGGAGAAAAAGGCAGAAATGATGTGTGGTTTATCAACCAGATTTACTACAGGCTTTAGATTTCGGTTATCTATTCAGCGAGAAAAAAAAATTTCATTTAATTCAGTTGTTAACAGGTTCAAGAGTAAAAATGAACATTAATTTTGACCTTTCACCTCTTATTGACCAAGATTTCAGTGTGTCTCAGAAGTTTCATTGTCAAACTTTAAGGGACCCATTGATTGACCAGATAGACCGATCAAACTCTGAAAAATATGACTGAGGAGGTCTTCATTAATAATATATTAATAAATAAGAAGAAAAGAGAAATATATGATGATTTTAGTGTAAATTATGTAGAATAAAAAGGATGTAATAGCTTGCAGTGTACAAAGGAGATAGATCATTTTTAAAGAGCAAACAAAAAGTATTCAATATAGATCATTCTTCAGTTGTAGTCGCTAAAAATAAGAAACAGCTTACTTGCAATTGATTGCTCCGTATTGCATAAAAATAGCAAAGTCAAAAATGAGTTCTAGTGTACTTAAGTACTTGAATGGGAGATTTGAATGTGAAGATAGGAGAGTGCAAGGAGTACAATCTCTTGACACATATAGGAAAATGACCAAATGACAAATTAGAGGCCAGGAGACCCACTTTGACGAAAACACAACCGGAAGAATTGATGAACTCTGAAAACTCAAATGAGGTAGCTTGTGGGAAGGTAATTCTGAGGTAACAGTCCACAGCCAGCTGGATGCGATTTCCTCAGGGAGCCAAACTTCCCGGTCACTTTTGAAATCGCCATGAACAAGATTGCCATTGAACAAGATCTGGAATTTCCTGCCAGACTATGATATATCTCCGCAATAATGTACAGTAAAAGGGAATGTATGGATGTATGGAACATAATTAAATAATCATGTATAAAATATTAAATAATTATGTTTAAAATATTTATTAAGAAAGAATGTAATGGACATGGATCAAGAAAATGGATATTGATTTATGTTCCTAAAAGAAATATTTAGGTTTCATTAAATTTAGTATTTATAATTTCTAGTATCATATATTTTATCATATTGCTAAATCGTAAAAATTTATAATAGCGCTTGCTTGTATTAAAAATATGATGATTTTTCATGACGAAAGTTCTTGGCAAGTCAATAAAATAAGCTTTTTTTTTTTTTTTTTTTTTTTTTTAAATCAACCTTGATCAATATTATTATAGCTTTAAACATTCTATTATTCTTTTTATATATTATTTCTATAACCATGATTCAATCTAAATCGGCGAAAAAACCGGAAAAAAATAGGCAAAACTGCTTCAGGTAGATAATTATTTGGGCTAGTATTAGCTATTCTTAATGAAGAAGTACCACTATCATACATTTCAATTTACCGGAAAATTTATCATATTCAAAGCAGTTTTACATAAAAATGTTAAGAATGTTTAAATCATGAAGTTTTTCTTTATGCTTTTAACAAAAGTGTATTTTTTTTGGGATCTACCTTGACCGAACCCCAGCAAAAATCATCTAATAATAAGGGTGCTAATTTCACTAGTATACCCTCCCTGATGTTAGGAGAGAATCCATATTTTCCTAAAGATAAGGTCACATTTTGCTTATAGCTATTGTACTTACTTGAAAGTAGATATGTTCAAAACATATTTTGTAAGTTTCGTGGTAGTTTTGAGCTTTATATTTGTTTAAAGATGGAGTTACACCTTGCCTATCCGCTGAAATCATTTGGACATGTTTTCATTCCACTAAAGCTTTTTTTTTATGATCTTATTAATCAAGGTACCAATAGTTTCATATATTTTAATTTACTTAATTATTTAATTTATTTTTTAAACTAATAATTCACTTTTAGTGACTGTCTTCTATTATTTAAAAAAATTAAATTTGACATTTTTTCAAGTTTTTTTTTAAATTTATCAGTTCCCCATCTTGAAACCTAATTTTTTCATATTCTCTTTCCAGATGACGGATTCTATTCCGAAAGTTATTTTAAAAGTATTATCCAAAATAGTGTACTGTAATTTTGTGAGATATCCCGTGATAAATTGTCAAACGACCACCATATATATAACATTTTGAGGAAAAATGCATTTAATTATAATTATATCATATATAGTATAACTCAATTGTAATTATAATTATTATAAATAAAGACAATACTCTTATTTAATTAACTATATAGGTAGTGATGGTCTTTGGCTGTTATATGGCAACCCTGCCAACCATATGCCGACTTCTCGAGCATATGGCGGCCCTCATTTCCTAGCGAGATTGGTAATTACAACGCGAAAAAGCATCATCATCAATCACTCTGATTGGACGGACCTATATTCAAGGAGGACCGGGACCACTGCCAGGAGTAATTCCCTCTTAATAGTCTATTTCTTTGCGTTGTCTGAAATGAAGCTGTATAATTTATTGGCCACTATATGGAATTCAATTAATTAGTAGGATTTTATTGGTTTCTCTTAAATAGGATGGCCGCAAGAGATCTAGGCAACAATTACAGCCTTAAATTGGAATGGTTCTTTAAAAAAGTTCTGGGGAAGACTAAAAGCAAACCAGAGATATTTATAAAAAGTGGAGTTGCTTGATTGAAGTATATTCACCATGTTTCTCAAAACACGGGGCTGAGTATGGAAATTTGCAAGCTGTAGAGGACTGAAGATATAAAACTTATGACCACTAGAACCTAATATAGACGAACGAGAAGGTAGAGTAGGGGAAGAAAATTTTTACCATACTTAATTCGAAAATTTCTACCTTAATATGTGTTTAAGAAAAAAATGTAATTTACTAATGATTTAACATATAAGTTTAATAAGAATGAAACTATATTTGATTATAAACTGAAAGCAGTAAAAAATACATTATTAATATTTATACATAGCTTTTTTTTTTTTTGTCGTCGATAGGGGTATAAAATTATTAATAAAGGGATACATTTTTAAAGAATGACAAACATAGGAGTCAGTATGATAGATGTTGAATTTCATTGCATTAAAAATTAAATTATTACACACACACAGATACTTATATGTGTATGTTAAAAATTAATTAATTTTATCTGTTTTTATATTTAAAATTTATTTACCTGACGGTCGAAACATAAAACTTTTTAACAACAAAAATTGCTGTGAGACCAATGTAAATAATTATCTATTTTTAAAACATTAATGAACTGAGTTTACAAAGTTTATAAGTATGAAATCTCGGGGAAGATATTAATTTAGAATGTGTAAATAAATAAGTTAAAGCCATTCTAAAAAAAAAAAAAATCATTGAAAACAAAAATCAATACTTGAAAATTAAACGGAACCTATTAAAGAAAATTAATTCGTTTTCAAAAAAAAATTTTTTAAAATCAGTAAGGGAATAAATGTGTGATTAAATACCTATTTAAAGCATATAATTTTTTATAAAAAATGTATGTGGCTATAAGACCATGTATGTGAATGAATTTTACAAAACTACCTAAAAATCAGAAGTGCCTGGTGCTCAGCATTACTATAAGTTATAATATGAAAGAAAATAGATTAAAACTTATAGAAAATAATGAAATTCTGAAACAAAAAATTTGTTATAAATAGTGTTATATACATATATGAAACCTTAAGCCAAATATATATGAGGGAGAAAAATTCCTTTAAAGTTTTTTTTTTTTCTAATTTTTGACGCGCACTACTTTTTTTCCCTTTAAATGTAAAGCGAGTGCTTTTTACAACCATAGCTTATAATCCGAGTTATTTCATAGCTCATAACCATAGTTATCTCATAATGTGGGTGAAGAGATTAGTATAAAGCGGGTGTGAAAGATAGACTCCAAGAGAGAGTCTTTGTCTTACTCCCACACTGTTGATTCCTAAGTTCTGAAGATGATATGAGGACCTTGAAGGCGATCAGTCTTAATGAAAGAAGGTATTGTGAGAAGCTTTCTCTTATAATAATAATAAATTATAACATTTTATTATGTATATTGATAACATATCTCTTTCATCTATGTTTTCTTCTGTAACTGACTTCAAGCTGTTCAATGTAACCTATACCGATAAATATATGTTGTTTTATTTATTTCATTCTCTTTTCAGCCCTGAAGAAGCCATCACATGATGTGCGAAAGCTCGGCAAAAAAGAACAATTTGACTCGGTCCAACCCGGAAGATGAAATGGTAAATATATGTTGTATTTTTTCAGTTATTTGTCAGGTTGTTAGAGTGTTAGTACATCATAGAATCCTACAGATAGCCCTTCCTTCAAAACGATGGTATTTACGAGAGATAATATAACTTATTCTTCGTGGTTGATGGGAACATCACTGATTAAGACAAATACGTAAACACACACGAGGTAGTAGCAGGAAGGAATTCTAGCGTAGCCCATTAGTGGTAGCGCAACGAGTCAGGCGGCACTGATCTCGTTAATCTAAATTTGTTAATAAATAAATCCTAAGTCTGAGAGGAAGAGGCCCAGGATGCTGGAGGGTGGGGTTAGGGGTGGTGGCGATAGTATTTCTCAAATTAGCACCTACCCTCTCACCCTCATACTCTACCTCACGTGGATACGCGCTCACACTTGTCCCACCTACAGGCTAAACAGCCCTCTAATTTATAACCAGTTCTTCATCACTTAGCGACCAGCAAAGCCTTCACAGATACTCCCTTGCTACACCTTCATCGACTTCCAACGGGCTTACACCTAATCTCCTAACAGAAGTTCAATGTGAAGATAGAGAAATACAGCATGTATGAGTTGATACAAATATAATACAGATATATTGGTGAATTAAGAAAACTATGGATTTATAAATTATATATANAATGTGAAGATAGAGAAATACAGCATGTATGAGTTGATACAAATATAATACAGATATATTGGTGAATTAAGAAAACTATGGATTTATAAATTATATATAGTATTTATTTATTATTTGTCATACGTTCTACGTTTTTGTAGAAATACTTTTTTTTTTTAACTAGAAATTGTAATAGAAGGCCTATTATTATATAAAAAGAAATATTAGCGCTAGTGAGTCACGCATATAGAAAAATATATACTTGGCTAACAGTGCAGTTAGTAACTCACCACAGCTATAAGTAACCCCCTCTCTCCTCCTTAAACTATTTTTTTTTTAATTGTCATGAGTATAATAATTGTAGAACTAATAAAATAACAAAGATCATAAACACTTATGGTACAATANTTGTATTACATTTGATAAATTTGATTTCTGAGTGTTTAAAATATTGAGATACTATAGTTCGAAATTCCTCAAAGAAATCATCTACAAAGAAAAGATGATATGTTAATTTAGGATCTATCATTTCTTTAACCAAATTTATTATGTCCTTTACTATATTGGTTCTTAAATTATGCTAACAATGTATATCAAAGTTAGAATACGAAAATGATACGAGATTGAAAAGGAATTTAGTTTTCTTTTATTAAATATATTAGTAAATCAATTTAACATGTGTTTCAACCCAAAGATAATCTTTTAAAATTCAAAAAACCACTTTATTAAAAATTGGGGATGAATTATTATATTTGTTCCAAGAATACATGAGCTCTATTTAATAAAGGACTTTAATACATATTTAGGTCGATTTTATCTTTATTGCCATCGAAAATAATTTAAGGTAGAATTCCAGAGATTCTAAATTTAAAATAAATCAGGAACCTCACTGGCCGTTTTACATGCGTGTTTTTAATATAAGTGACTGTATAATATTATTTTTTCCGCTCAGAAAAAAAAATTTAGTTGAAATATAAATTGTTTGTGCTTGTATTAATTAAGCCTTTGGTACTCTCATAATTAGAGTGAATAACACAACTAATTAACATAATTATATATGTACTTTTTATTTCCACTTTATTGTCACTGAAATTATTTTCAAGTTTTAAATGCGACGTTTTAGTAATTAAGTTTATAATTTAATAAAACTCTGAGCAATTAAGCTTGGAATGGCATGAAGGGGGCGTCATAAACAATTTTAACGAAGTAAAATAATTAATTTTTAATTTCATAACGAACTGTCAATAAAAAGACTTTAATTAAATCAAGAGAGAAAGCGAGAAAATTATAGAGGGTAGGAAAATACTTTTATCCTTATCTCTCTCTCTCTCTCTCTCTCTCTCTCTCTCTCTCTCTCTTACTTTTTGATCATTTTCTCTCCCTCTCTCACTCATTCTTCTCTAAACTCTTTCTCTCTCTTTGTTTTTGTTTTATTTAATTATTCTGCATGAATCAATTACATAATTTATGGTTTCAGAAGAAACAAAGATCCATGGAGATTTTAAATAAAAAACCTCTTGTGGGGGCAGGTATCGTTAATTATTATTTCACTTTTTAATAGAAAAAGCAATTAAGGGTAGTTAAAATAAATCAGTGAGTTTTTCATGTCTCTGGTGTCCCTTGACTTTTTCCTCTCATTCCCTTTTTTTTCTTTCTCTGACACACCCTTTAGGGCTGTTTCATCTTATTCCCTCTCATCATCTCCTTTCTGTCCAGGATAAGAGTGGTCATCCGGAGTATAGAGGAAATGCCGTTTCTCTTAAAATCTTTACACTTTAGTTCCCTTTCTCCCTTAATCATCTTAATTTTTCTTTAAATCTCTTAAGGCTGTCAACTCCTAGGTTGCAGGACCGAAAGGGCAATGGGTAGCTAGGTAAGAAAGGAGCCCTTATGTGTCGTTAGTTACTTTCATCGATAATTAATTGGAACCCTAGGGATCACAAGAGTGGAACTAGCTAAGCAACCAAGATTGAGCATTTATCAAACCATCAAATAAAAATTCAAAATTTTTATTTCTCTGGGATCAAATAAATAAATGGTGATAAAAAAGGACATTACATTTTGGCATGAAAGGAGAGGACTGTGATGATTTGGTATGACTGAGAGAGTCTGTCCGACAACAGAGTTAAATGCTCTGAAGGACAGTCATAAAGCCCGAAGATGTTGCAGGGGATGATGCCTCAGCAATGGATTTTAAATTTAACATTTAATAATGAGTCTTAATCCATCCGGTCGGTCTAGCGCCAGCTTTGACGGCCATAGCATTTACTCCTAAAGCCCTTTCTGATCTAAAAGACCTAAATCTTGATGGGACGTGGTAAATAAACACATGCATACATGACTGCTGCATGTCCTGCTCTTGCTTGACTGTACGGACATACTATTTCAGGCCGGATTGGATCCGCACTTACCGGATCCATACAAATTTGTGTTATCCTTGGTGGATAGCAGGTAGAATCAGGTATTTACTCCTATTTCTGTCCATAAAGGAATCTAGCAATGGTTCTGTATTAAACCTAAATGAGATACTAACTTTAAGAATGGAATTTGCCTGGGTAATAAGTGACTATCGCAAGCCTTCCACGATATAATTCTTAAAATGTAAGATCAATAATAGAACTTAATAATCTGATATAATGGATCAAATAAATAGGAGACTTGGACAACTTTACAAGGTACTAAGTCGCAAGTCAACATTAACTGTGACCAACAAATTTACCATTTATAAGTCGTTACTGAGACCTATCTGGACGTATGGAGTCGAACTGTGGGGAACTGCTAAACCATCCAACGTCCAAAGAATACAGTCCTTTCAATCCAAAATCCTAAGAATCATAGTTGATGCACCTTATTGCGTCGCAAACTCCGTACTACAGTAAGTCATTGTACACAATGACCTTTAGTTAATTTAGTTAATAAAATCCCTTTAGTTAAAGACATCATTACAACCCGTTTTAATAAATTCCACTCTGGCCTTTCCATGCATCCTTTAGCCCAAACTCTATCCAGTATTACCCATCCTGATAATCCACCACGTCGCCTGAAGAAGAAATGGCCCTGTGACCTTCTCATTGCCAACAATTTATAAAAAAATAATATGAAGAGAATAAAAAAAAAACAAAAAAACAACCTGTGTATTGTAAATAGAGATTTAAGAGTTCTGCCATTGGGCAGCTTCTCCATCAAGCGAAGTACACGCTAAGTTCTTTCTTATTTCTTATGTATTTAATTATCTATTTTGTTAAATTAATTTATACTGTGAAAATTAACTAGCACATTAAAAGATACGTAAATATGTAGTCAATAATTAATAATAATGTTAATATAAATTAAAAAATGGATCAATAGGATGTAAAAAAAAAAAAAAAAAAGAAGAAAAGTCGTAGGGGAATATTTGGCAACTACAAACATATAAAAACTAAAAAAAATTGTTTCTTATGTTAAGGTTCAATTTACTAATTAAACACTTTACCAAAAAATAACAACACTGTTTTTCTCTAAAGTGTATTCATACTTATCTTATTTATCGCAATCTCTTGTATTTCCACTATGAATTGTAGATTCCAGAAAGGTTGAATTACCCAGACATATTTCTGTGTCTCGCGATTCTCTATTGGCTTCTGTGATACCACTTCGCCACTAGAATTTTAATTATAAACGCACAGAAGTTTTTTCGTTGTCAAATAAAACCCTCACTAGCTTGATTTCCTCTGGGAAGTGACCTCTGGTCTGAATGACAATCACGTGTATTCCATAATTTCTTAGCTCTTCTTACAAATATGTATCTCGGAGTTTGGTGAGAAACAGTTGTCTTTTACAATTGTCTATTGAGATATTAGACGAATGACAAATTAAATGTGCCTCAAGAATTGATAATTCACAATTTATGCTTATGGATATTAAGTATGGGAGAGTAAGAGAAAAAGCTATGCCTACTAGCATAAAGAACAACCTACCTTTGGTTGATGTTGCAATTAAGAATCCACGGTTACAAAAAGGTTATCATTAGTAAAGGTTATACATTAATTTTCTTTTTTTAGTAGATAGAGGAATGGTTTAATTTCTAAAGGGATAAAACCTTGGATGTAGTCAAAGATGTGTAACTTGCTACCTTCAGAAATAAGTAAATAGAGCGAACGACACTCTTATGAAATGTTTCAAAGTTTTAATAATAGCGTCCATATGCTTTGTACTCTTGAGTTTCAGTAAATATTCACTAAGGGTAGTAATATATCAGTACATTTAAAACTGGTTTAATTATTTTCTAGCCAGGACAATTTAAGCGTAAAAACGTAACGACAGTAAGATGAAAATATGAAAAGTTAAAATTTAATAATACTTTGACCCAAAACCCTTCTGAGCAAAACTTTACTTATTTTCATTAAATTATTCTTTTTTTAACTGTACATCATTTCTTAGTTTAATTAGCTGTTATAAAATAGTCAAATAGTGGCAAAATTTAAAATAAAACGTGAAAACAAAGGATGAGTTTTAAATTAATTGCTGTTTATAAATTTAACCTTAATATTATTTAATTAAGTACGAGTATTTTTTCTACAAAACAATTAACACTTATTAAATTGTAAATAACTTTTATAGATACTTGAGAAAGACCCAGAATTTGACTCAGGATTTAAAAAAAAGTTTGGTTTAAATTACATTATAATGAGAGACTTGCCCGAACAAAAGATGGGATTAATCCTACTGAAATCAGATCTGACGGAATAGATCCTCCGTATGTCAGGGTATCAGAGACCTTATAAGTATTTGGATGTATCAAAATACATTGGATATAAGTGATTACAGTAGCCAGATTGAATTACATAGAATGTGATATCTCCCCTGGGGTAAACGGATATAATCTTCATTCCGATGGTAGCAAAGAAATCCGACGAATGGACATTCATGCCACATTCCCATCACTATGCCAAAGTGGCAGCGCAAAGGAAGTGACAGTACTGAAGCCTTCCTGAAATTCGAACTCGTTTTTCCAAAAGATTTAAATATTTTCGAATCTAGTACACGAGTGTAATAAAAATATATTTGTTGATACTGAAGCACAGAAATTAAAAATCGCTAGTTATTGGATCTCGATTTGAGATACAGTTTCACTTAAACCAGCAGATTTGGAGTGTCATTCACTTCACTGATAACGTTCCTTTGCAATTTTGTGTAGGTTAGAATTCAAGACTCGTATACTAAAGGTATAAGATACTTCCAGCTCCAAGAGTTCTTTGTCTGAACTGTTAGTTTCACAGTTGCTCGCTAGGGTCGCTGCGTTTTTAGTAGAGTCCTATGAGGCTTTACACTAATAAAGTATTACCTTCCCTTAAGGAAAGATAGCGTTGCTCTGCACTGAGAATGAGAACAGGCCCTCGAATTGACGAGCTTTGTCAGCTTATTGGTCTAAAACCTGTCTGAGGGAGTAATTCCCGTAGCTTTATGTGTGTAGGCGTTAACTGGAGGGAAGAAAATCACAATTCTTTGATAGTTCTTCAGAGACATCCTTAGAAGGAGCAATTTCTATGTCAGGACGCGTTCTTGCCTTCGCAATTTCGCAAAACAAACGAGTTATTGACTGAAAATCATTAAGAGATAACTAAATAGAGATTAAATTAGGAAGTCGTCAAATTAAAAATTCAAATTACAAAAGATCTTCCTTGTTAGAGAAATGGAAAAAACTATAGTACACAATAAATGGAAAATTAAATCTTAATTTTTAAAATATAGAAATGAAATTCAAGACTAAGGCATTTTATTGTAAAACCGTCAAGAAAATGTATTTGTGTTTTTTATTTCCATCATTTTATTCAAAATTATACCAAAATTTATTCTTATTGTTTTTAAAAATATAATTATTTCATCGGTATAATTACTATGACGAAAAGTATCTAGAACACAATATTTGTGAAATTTTATTTTCTAAAATTCTATAACGAAAAAAATATGATTATAAATATGTATCAAAATTTAAATACAAAGTTTGAAGGCTCACCCATCCTCCTCTCCAGCACTGAGGAGTTCGGTTTTTTTTTTAAGTTCAAATTAGCATTTAATATTTTGAGATCTTTTAGGAACAAATTAGATATTTATGAGCGTTTTTAATTAATCTGTTTTTTTTTTGTTTTTTTTTTGTTTTTGTTTTTGCGTGCCAGCCTTCCATTCAACAACTTAGGGTCATGGAGGAAGGGGCTATCTACAGGTTGCCACCCTATTTTAAACACCCATGGCTCAGGACAAGCTTCTATATTATAAATAAAAGATTGACCTGGGCGGGATTTGAACCCGCGGCGTCAGGATTGCGAGACCCGTACGGATCCCCTGAGCTAGCCTTGCGCCCCAATTAATCTGTTTACTTGAAATTTTAATTTTACTTCACATTTCCTTGGGAAGGATGCATCCCTATCCCTATGAAGTTCAATATAGATCCTCTAAGAAATTACAATTTAAGCTTTATAAAACAGAATCATCTGATGATGTCTGACTTGAGATGAATGACGCCACAATGATATGTGGCGAGTAATTTTCTATTCATTTGAAGATTAGAGAATAGAGGATTCATGCGAATGCCCCTGACGTCAGAACGAGACTCAAAGGGATGCCATTAGGAAGATGGACAAACATTTGAAAGACGCTGCATGCGTTCACCGTGTACGATTGGAAGGACAGTAGGGAAGGCTGTTTGAGGTGACTTCAGATATTTGCCTACTTCAATTATAACTGAATATATATTCAAATAAAAATTTGTTATTACATTTTCGAATAATTCATTTATTTGAAAAATTAATACTTCTGGTATAAATTAAACAAATATTTAATTAGTATAAAAAAAACTATTAAAAAGGCTCATTATTTCTCACTAACGTTGATTATTTTTATCTTAGCGACGAATTATATTTAAGAAATATAATATATTATATTACATTAATATAATATATTGTAATAAAGAAGTTTATGACACAATATATCAGGGGGTCGTTGAGTGGAGTGATTATCAGCTCAAAGCTTATTATTTATCGGTTATTTTTTGTACAATTCCGGGTGAGCGGTATGCACGAGGCCATTTTCAAAAGTGCATAAATTATTGGCTCAGCTCACCTTCTTTGGTTCTTGAATGCGTAACAAAATAAAAGAATAGTACTCTCCTAGGAATGTTTCACCTTTTTCTTTGTTATCAGTCATTATGATTTTTTTTTTATAATCCCCCCAAAAATATAGCCATGTTATCCTTCCGAGGGTAAGACTTAAAAAAAGACATGTGTCATATGTAACTGTATATATTCCTGTTTAAATTCAGTATCATATTAGTGGGCCCTGGTCAAGGGATTTGAACCACACAGGAGTAAATTTCTTCAAAGCAAAATCTTTCCCAGGTCATGGACATTCTAAGATAAGTGTGTAGAAGTATGGTGATTTTCGATGCACTAATCATTCTTGAATAAACTACGCCAGTACTTCCCAGTACTATAACAAGGACATAGTTCTCGTACTCGTACCACAAATGTTCGACATTTTTTCATATTTTTTTTATTTTTGGGGCTTATGTCTAAGCATTTCATTACAGCTGTGCATTCAATGTTGCATAAAATAATGACATTGAAATTGAAAATTGTTTAGGATTAAATAAAAATTGAGTCTATATAAAAAATAACTTTATTTATTATTAAGTCCTTAATCTTCATTAGTATTAAAAACCTTTGTTAGCCTAGACATTTTTGACTTCTCTTCGTAACGCTTAACTAAACATTCCTTCAGAACAAGACTGACCGAATACCTTCACTATACATTTAGAAATAATTAATAAACGTTACGTTCGTATTTTACTTACAGGAAACTGTGAAACCAACAAATTTTTAAATTCTTTTAATGTAATTNATACAAATATTAAAACATTCTGTTATTAATTAGATTATAATGGGTAGAAATTTTAAAAAATGAAAAATAATTTTTTTTTTTTTAAATATTAATTTTGCCTATATACGATGATACAACATTATTGGCAGAATGTACTGTAGAAAAATAAGGAACAATGAAGAAAAAAGTTTAAGAGAATTTAAAAGAAATTAAGGAATGAGGAAATGTTTCATTGAGAAGTGTTATAGAAATTAAAAATAAATTCACCAGTCATTCTTTCACTCTTAAGGACTGTCAAAGCAATGTCAAGAGGAAAAAAGGAAAAATAGAAGTTAAGAAGAATTGTCACCAAACCTATACAGAATGAAGACAAAATAAAAGGTTACACAGTAATAGAGAATAGAGATAAATTATGAATCTAATAAATAATAAAATTAGGAGAAAATGAGGCATGGGATAAGAACTGGCATGGATTAACCACAAGAGAGCTTGACAATTCCTGAACAAGTCGTTCACGAGTGACGAGGAGCTGTTGAGACTGAGAACTATTCAACTCGTTTCGCCATCGAGACCAAATTACGCGAAATTCTTCGAAACTCTGAAAGATTTAAATATTCATCGCTAAGAAGACGCTATATGTGCATATTAAAAACTATAATTTATCTAAAAATTTTCTAGAACGCTTTTGTTGTTACAGTTCTCAAAAAAACTTTTTTAGTTCCCCTAAAAGGGTAAGATAACCCCTAACACCGAACAATATATATATAT
>KZ806894.1:663709-700585 GCA_000696205.2 Oncopeltus fasciatus | reverse complement strand
TTTTTTTTTCTAATCCGTACTTTTTAAAAAAAATAAGAAAATAATAAGCAAGAAGAATAATAAGAACTTTGAAGATCTGAATACAGTTTTCTAAATATTGCTTAATTGGAACAACTTTTCTAGTTCCATTTCCTTTATGAAATTCGCTAAAAGGCTTCAAATAAACTTGACAAGTGGGGGTGGGGTGGACTCTTAAAAAAAGAGAACGTACGCGCTGGAGTACTATGCAGTTGTAAGGGCTGTAGCCTAGGGGGTGGTTTTGGCGGCAGACGGTTGGGTCCTGCCCAGTGGGCCGAATTTAAAACAATTTTCCAGTGGCTGGGCGCTCAGACTACAGGAGTCAACAGGCACTCTCTCCGCAGACCTAAGTCAAAAGATCAACAGAGACTTTCAAAATACAAACCTATTTTATCTGTGTCTGTCTAAATATGATGCCTATATTATAATAATAAAATATAATACTGTAATCAGCCATTAAAATAACAATAATTATAATAGGTTATGTGTTTGTTCTTTGAGATCTATTATATTTAAGATATAAGAGAACCCATATTATGAGAGTTGATAAAAACACATTTCCATTGTAGACTCAGGTCAGTATATATTTGATCGTTACTTCATAATTTGCATGTTTATTATTTTCAAACAATAAATCCTAGGGGCACCAGGGTAACACAGAAGATCCTTTCGGGTTTCACAATCCTGACGCAGCGGGTTTAAATCCCGCCATAGAGACGATATTATGGATAAATAAAAGCTTGCCCTGAGCCATGGGTGTATGAAATGTAACAGGAAATATTTCTGTAGCTCCGTCTGGAGTTAAAAAATTTGAATTATTATCATAAAAAATTTCATTTACAATAGCAATAAAATTTGAATAATAACAATTATTTCTCATTGTAATTGCATATGTCATTTAAAAAAAAAATTAAGAGCTTCTTTTTCCAATAATAACGACCCTACAAAATTGTATTATGTAAAGAATAAAAGTTATGCCAATTATTTTTTTTTTCGCAGAGGAGAGACGTAGGAGAAATGACCTCACCGAGTGAATGTCCCATCACTAATACACCAAAGTATATTAAATGTAGCAGTGAAAATTACATGCATTTCACATTTATCTTCGAAAAGCCTTTCTTTTAAAATTCAATCAGACAGGAACTGCATTAACACATTTATATTTCGTTTGTTAAGGGCCAAATATCGACAGGGGGTGTAGAGGTTCATCAAAATGGGAAAATGTTATTCAAAATAAGATTTCTTTTCTAGTTCTTGATTGATATCTAAACGTCAAAAATATATTAAAACTATTAAAACAACATTTATTGCTGACTAGTTTTGCGTCTTAAAATTTTAAGCTCCTAATAAGGCGTCTAAAAACACGAAACTTGTCGGGCAAAAAATAAATGAATTCTGCATATCGTTGTCGTTTGTATTTGACCTTTCGCCTTCCATCAAGAAGTAGAAAATTGTTGTTCTTTCTGTTTTTGTTCTTGCTTAAATCGAAAAGTTCAACTCATCATAAAATGTTTATCTTTCTTCCAAAAATTTTAATTCTGTTCATAATTTTGCTATCTGCAATATGCAAGTCATATAGTATTTTTTAGTATATCGCTCAATTAAAAGGTAGAATTTTTAAAAACCGCCTCCTTTATATTAATATATAATATAATCAAGTTTGTACACAGTACCAAATTCTTAGTTTAATGACTAAAATACTAAGTAGTTTGATTATTTATTATTTAAGCAAAGATACTAGAGGGAAAATATCAATTCACTTAGCACCCGAATGGTAGACATTCATAGCTATATATATATATGTATGTATATATTTACATATGTGAAACAAACGGTGGCGAATATATCTTTTCTTAAAGAACAAACAAAACTCTCACTCTCTTCTCTGTAGTTTTTTTCCTGTTTGTTTATAGCCGCTACCGTCTCCGTCTGGCTGAAGCTGGGCGCAATTGAGGAAGGCTCTCGAAAATTATGTGACTTCCACTCGACGAACGGACCCTTGAAAAAATCGCTACCGGTGACGCAAACACTCCAGACAGCAATGAGCCGTGACACATAACACTCCCATTATTAGACTTCTTCAGAGCTTCACGCTTCCAAAGATCCATTTTCCACAGCCCCCTCAATAATCTACATCGCGTAATATATCAATAGAGGATCTCATTTTACTTGGGCTTTTTTTTTTTTTTTTTTTAAATGTAATTATACTTCGAGGTGACTCCAAAGAAAACAGAAAAGCTTTATGCAAATTGTGCAAGAGAGGGAAAAAATTGATTGACTGCTTTGAGGATGAGAAAGCTCCCCTCGACTATGCAGATTTCCCATGTTTTATATTAAATGGAAATAAGTGATATTAAATTGAGATAATGATATTTTCTTAAGGCCGATAGGAAGGACACGAAGGAATCCCCTAGCTATACTCTATGATATCTAAAAAAATGGACAAAGACACCGAAGATTTTAAAAATATTGAGATGTTTAACCTATACTATAATATATTAGTGTCTTTCTCTTCCTTAAATCCATTTTTCGGCTTTTCCCGTTTCCCAAACTAATCTATTGAATGGTTTGCACAAATAAGTTCAAATGCGGTATTTAGTTTATCTGAAGAAATATGAATCCAAATTAAATTAAAAAAAAAAGAAGTATTCGATTGGCTCTCGAAGTTTCAGTTTTAAATATTTTCCTTAATATTAATTTCGTAAGCAAAATGAATTTAAAACAAATAATTTAAAATAAAATATANACACACACACACACACACACACACACACACACACACACACACACACACACACACACACACACACACACACACACACACACACACACACACACACACACACACACACACACACACACACACACACACACACACACACACACACACACACACACACACACACACACACACACACACACACACACACACACACACACACACACACACACACACACACACACACACACACACACACACACACACACACACACACACACACACACACACACACACACACACACACACACACACACACACACACACACACACACACACACACACACACACACACACACACACACACACACACACACACACACACACACACACACACACACACACACACACACACACACACACACACACACACACACACACACACACACACACACACACACACACACACACACACACACATATAAACACACACACACACACACACACACACACACACACACACACACATAGGAGACAACACGTCCCCTCTCGCCTTAATAATAGCCCTGAAGAAGGCTTAAAATCTAAGCCAAACCGTCGACAGATAATAAAAAACATTATCGTTTTTAAAATTGTATTTTTTGGATCAAGCTTAACATTTGTTGTAGTTAAAGTTTTTTAAAACAAAAATTAAACATAGAATATATTAATTTGATACTACAATCAATTTGTTATAGTTTCGCAAATTTGTATTGCGGTTAAGTTCATTTGTTATGTCAAATCAGATGTTTGCAAGTAAGGGTTTAGATGCTTCAGAAACTGCGCATACTAATATTCATTATTCAGTTCCCTGGTTTACGCAGCGCCTGTATGTAAGGTAGTGAGCTCTCAATATTTCATGAAAGTTGGCGGAAGTAAAAATAAATAGGTAATTCAATATTAAACAGTAAAAATAACAATTAAGACAATATTTAACACCACCGAAGCTGAGCCAGGCAATCTGGAGGAGACAGATGAGTAAATGTTATTGTATCCCCTGTAATAAATGGAGCCACTATTGAAGGAACTTTTTCAACGTTTTGGAAAAAAAAAAAGAAAGTCTTTAATACTGAATTTAGTACATTTCTGTCGTAGATTTTGGGCGGCAGAGTGTCTATACACAAGCAGTTTCCAAAGGACCATATTCACAGCTCCTCCAGTCTAGGACCAGCGGTGAAGAATCCCCATACAGTTTTCAAAAGTCCCTTCCTCTTGCCAACATGAATAGGTCCCTTTTTCCTGGGGGTTACTTGCTGGAATTTAAAAATAACAAATAAAGCCTCTATTCATGGTGGAAGTCCCTATTGGTAACTGTTGACAAATAATGGTCGACTTGTTAACGTCATGCCTCACAAGGGAGGGAATCTACAAGAGCCAATTAGAATTCACTACATGTCAAATCAGCTGTTAATTGGTTCAGTTCAAAGGAGAAACAAAAGAATGATAACAAGCCTAACGGGCGCATTAAAACCGCCGTGTCCATGAATTTCAGAACAGTTGTAAACAATTCAAATTTAACTATCTTCCAATTAGTCCTCAGTCTTATGCAATTGTTTGAGTTGCCTTTCTAAAATAGGCCTTATTTTTCAGTACAGAATTTCGCGGCTCAATACTAACGAACTATAGTTCACTGGTTATTCAGGTTGACAACAAAACTTGCTAATATATTTCTTAAAGAGAACAATTTGTTTTGTTTTTTTCCATTTTCCGAAAGGTTGTTAAATATTTTGCCAATTTAAATAAAAATACACTATTCTTTTCATATTTATATTTTACTTTTAAAATAAGTAAAACTAAAACAATTAAAATAAACTAAAAAATAGTTTATGGGCGCATTCTTGTTCATATAAACAAAAAATGTATCTACATAAGTTCGTTACGTTTTTTGTTTCAAGTAGCGTCTGTACTGAAAATTAATNGTTGAAACATCCAATCTGTTCACGTAGGCTTCGACGGTCGTCAGACATATTCGTTCTCTATTCAGCCCTGAAGAAGCCATCACAGGTATCAACAACTTGACTCGGTCCAACCCGGAAGAAGAAACTGTAAATTATATAATCTTTTATGAAAAAAAAATTATTATATATTATTTGATTGTATAAAGTCAGTGAAATTAGTTTCAAAACAGTTCAAGAAGATATGCATTAAAAAATGTGCGGTGCAAAAAAATTAATTTAATTTCCAAATTGTTTAAATAGCATCCCCACGTTTTATGATAGTACGCTAAATTTTAATTGAAGAAAAAACTATTTTTTTCTCTGTAAGCGTCATTACTTCCAAAGGCCTGTTTTACAATAAAATAATGACCTACCCTATAATTTTTTTTATTAGGGTGGTTTCCTACATATATTCTCCCGGTCTAGGACTGTTATTTATCTAATAAAAGGTATAAAATAAATAAATAAAAGATTGTATTAGAGATATTTTCACATTCTAATAAAATGCACAGTACTAACATTACTAATTATTTTCAGTACAATAAAAATACAAGTATAATTGCTAATAATAGGCCAATTGATCACGTTTTCTTTCGGCTTAATTATTTTTGCATCAAAATATGAAGGGTGTTTCCTTAACGGATGACTATACGTTGGGGGTCCCAGGAAGTCGCCCAGCAATTATGTTGTTGTTGTTACATTGTATATTTTATGCAGCAATAAATATTAATCTTTTTAATTAAACTTAATTCAGAGCAATTTTGTTTACTAATCTAACTCTTTCTGGTAATTATCATTTACATAATTTCTGGTCCCAGTAATTAAATTAAAAAAAACTCACTATAGTAGGGTAGGATGAATTACTTATTGTGTGAGTAACCCGTACAATATTATACATATTCTTCAATATTATTTTCATAGCTTAAATTTTTAAAATTAGTTTAGAAATAGATTTACTATCACCAATCAAAAACAAAACTTTGTTGTTGAAAGTAGTGAAATATTAATCTTCTATCTGAATTAAAAACAGAATTATTTTAATAAATACTGTGTGAACTATTAAGATATTTCTCTCACTTGTAGAATAAGATGTATAAGTAATGCATACTTATGTCATATGTGAGTGAGTGTGTGTGTATACACGCTATATACACATACATATGGGGAGACGGAGGGAGAGACAGAAAGAGAGGGGGGTTTTTATTAGTGTTTAATGTACGTAACGCAGGAGTTGCGTAAACTAAGCGAATTTCTCAGTGTTGCGGTCAATGACAATTCATATTTAGGCTTTTCATGTCATCTAATCCGCCACACTCACAGAAAATGTCTTTAATCATTTTACTATCACCAATCAAAAAAAATTTTTTTCTCGATCTAACGGACATATTATTTTGTTTAGAGTAATTGATCTCAACACAGATTGTAAAACAATAAAAATAATAAAAAAAAAATGTAAAAAATAATATGTCCGTTAGATCGAGAAAAAAAAAAGATTGTACTAGCTCTTGTCATTTTAAGTAATCTCTGACTACTATTTGTCTGATTTAGCTCATGAATGAACTCTAATTTTCACATTTAAAAGCTTTGCATTAAATTTCAAAGAAGGATTATAAACGGTTAAATTGAAATGCACGGTACAAATAAACCTAAATTACAATAATTCTATTTTTCTGTAAATGCTCCATTTTTTTTTCCATCCATAAATAATTCGACGAAAAAAAAAAATTGAAACATTAAGATTGAATTTTAAAAGAGACAAACATTCATTAACTACGCTTTGAGGAATTTTCTTAGCTTACCTAGTACATTTTTATACGAATTGCTAAAACGCGAAATTGACTTCCTTTGGATATCTGGGCGTTTTCTCCTCTTGGAAAAAATAATTGGAATTTTGATTAATTCAAGACTATCTATAATCACATTTAATAATTAGTTTTATTTATAGAAATTGAGCGATGCAGGCTATTATGCTGGAGGAGTCAGTTAACTTGTTATCAAAACAAACATGATAAACGAGTGAAGTGTTATATTAAATCTTTTACAGACTGCAAACAAAAAATGTAATAAAAGCGAGGAATATTAAATGGAGGCCAAAGAACTAAATTAAAAAGGATCCAATAAGACTCGGGTTATTAAAAGTAAACTCTCCATACAAATTAATGACGTGAGACACACTTGGACATCGCTATCGCCGTATTGTATTCTGGGTAGCATGTTTGAAGAGTGGCAGAGTATGGGGTGGTGAGGGGTATGAGGTAATAGACGCCTAAAAAAACTATCAATTGAATTTCCTTCCCACGGCAAATATAAAGACCTTTATGACGTAACTTAAACACTCAAAAGGAGGGAAAAAGGATAAATTGATTTTGCAATTTCAGAAAGTACCATAAGAAAGCGTGCTGAGCGAGGATTTCATAATTTTCGGTTATATTTATATGAAAGGAGCGCTATCAAGATGGTACAGAATAAAACATACAGATTTGGGAATAATTAATTGTCCGTCCAACTTTATAAGGAGAGATTATGGGGGATGTTTTATTGAAATTTGAAAAAAAGGAAGTGACTACTCCGTAAATATAATTTTTTTATTGTTACCAACGTTTCGGCCTATATTTCAGGCCTTCTTCAGGACAATGGGGGTGAATGAGGAAGAGAATCAATCACCTGCCTGGAAATTCTAAACCATGACTGATCATAATTTGTATATGGCTGAACTGAAAAATTTCTCCTTCCACCACCACTATTGACCTGAAGAATGCCTGAAATTTAGTCCGAAATGTTAGAAATAGTTTAGAAAAAAAATTTTATTTTATAAATTAGTTTTCTTCAAATTCCAAGACCGAGTCCCCAACCAATCCCTACTCATGACTCACAGATATTTTACTACATAATTCATTATTCTTTCTTGTTTTCATTCTCAATGAATTGCCTCTCTCTCTCTCTCCAAGAATTATGGGGGTGTAGGGGTCCACGATCACCAATGCAGGGTTCAAACAAAGAAAAAACAACAAAACCATAATGTAGAATCCACGGGTTTTAACCACAATTTAATGTCGAAAACTCTCAAGGATAGGCTGTAAGATGAAATACATAACCATCATTTCTCTATTTCACACATTTATACATAATATGATTAAAATAATACATATTTGCAAAGGATATGTTATTTACGAATATAAAATTGTTTTCTTCAAGTTCAATACTTTGATAAGGCCTATATGGAGATATTTCAAAACAAATTAAATCCTTTATCAAGGAATAATTAGCTGTTTTCATTAACACTGGAGTAGAAATTAAATGTACAACTCACCCCAAATGTCTCATATAAGATAATGAAAAATGAATTTAAATTTATTATAGTGTTATACACAATGCAGAAAACAACATTTTTAATAGCTATGGTTTTCGACAAGATTTATTTCTCCATGAGATTTGCCTAATGCGAATCTGGAGCCCACAATGCCAGATTTCTAAACTCCAAAAAGCATTAGTTCTATAAACATTAAACATTTATAAATATACTCTTAAACATATTTTTTTTTTTTAATTTGCATTTCTCCTAATATGCTGCAGAATTTGAACTTCAGAAAATAAATTTCTTCCCCTTTGACGGCCAACAAATACTTTCTGTAACACTGACAATCACGAAGATATTGACGTTGTTCAATTTGATTTCAATTTCAAATTTTCGAGAAATACTGGAGGATTTGTTGTATGGTAGAGAACCTGGCCATAATTTACTTAAAATAAGAGTAATTACCTCATACTAACATTGTTTACAGATCAATTAATACGAAAGAATGTTACTAGGAAAGGTATTAATCATTATTAATTAGTCTTGTAGTGAATTATTAAATGTATATAATTCATTATGAATTGTTTGCTTTAAATTAAAACAAGTGTTTGATTTTGAAATTCTTATTAAATATTAATGAATAGAAAGACATAATTAACTAATTAGCTGTATTTTATTGCAGATATTGAATCACTTAAAGTTTAATTAATGTTGTGAGCAATTCTGTTTGTAATATTTTATTAGTTCAATTAAATAAAAAAAAATATAATTAGAAGTTTGCTACTGTAAGGTGATTTTGAATTATAGTCTATAAAAAGTCATGTGTAATTTATGAACGTCAAACGATCTATAGTTCTCGAAGTAACTTCCTTTAAACCCCCTTTTTCTAAAACACCTTAAATTTATTTTATATTATTTACGTGTAGACTTCGTCTAATATACATTAATTACAGACTTCGACTGATCAATTGCTGGTCTAATAAAAATAAGAAATCAATATGTTTATTTAAGGCCCATTTGAATCACTCTTGTTCCCTATAATTTATTTAAAATTTAAGTTGTGACAATTATTAAAAAAAATTCGAATGCGAAATATATACTTTGGCTGAGAAATAATTAATTTTTAATAATTTTTATGAAGTACTTTTCTCATAATTTATAAATTTGAAATTTAGTTTTGCTTGATTATTTATTTTTCCACTCTTGATACTTATGTTTGCCTATTAAAAATTGAGCTACCATGTTTTAGTAATATAATGCATAAAATATTAAATAAAATGAATAGCCGAGAAAAAATAGACATTATCTATTTATTATTAAATGATTTTAGTTGGGGTTCGGTCAAGGTAGATCCAAATTTATTATCTATTTATGGTTTCTTTTGGAGTACACTCTTACTGTGGCTTTTATGAAATTTATTTATGATAGTTATAGTACAAATCCCATCATTGTTATTATCTAAAACATGAAATATTAACTAATATTGATAAATTTTTGAGAAAAAAAAAATCAAACTACTTGTGTCTATATCAGAAGATCCCCTTCCTCTTTCCCTGTTCTGATTTTTTCTAAAAACTATTTTTAAGTTTTTAAATAAAAATATAATAGTCACAATCCAACCCACTCATGTACATAGATCATGTCGAAATACCTAATAATTTAAAAATTTGCGAAACTTGTAGAAATAATACAACCTTAAAATAAGATTTTAATGAAAAGTTTTTTTATAAGTACTATACAAATGGTTAAGTAAATATGTAAGCATTGCATTTAAATTAGGCTAATATTTAAAATTAAGAGCTACTAACTCCAATGAAAATTATTATATATAATCTGTTAAAATGCAATAATATTGACAATTACACGCCCATCTTTCTTTGTGCCTTATTTTAACTCCTCAGCTACAATAACGAAATTTGGTGCACATATGAGCCCTATAATACGCCATCAAACTGGGGGGAATATTAAATCCATGAAATTAAAGGCAGTATACAAAAATACTTAATAGAGAAGGGCTGATAAATGTCTCTTTGAAAATAACAATTTTTATTTGTTCAGACTAATAATAATTGGGAAAAATGGGGTGTTGAAGATCAAAATATAAGTCCCTGTACTGATTAATAAAGCTCTATTTATAAATTATGAGTGGGATATATATTTATTCCACATTTAAATGCTTTTTTTTTCACCTTTTCTGTGTCATGTTGGTCTTTATTTAAGAATAAACATAACACAAATGTTTTTCCTTAATTTATTCATTTATTATTGAGAATTATATTTTTTTAAATAGCAAATCTCAAAATTATATAACAATATAAAAAATAAAGAGAACAAAAATAGAACAATTTTAATTTATTAAACTACTTGTAGGTTATTGTAAACATATTTAGTTTCAAAAATTTACTTTTTTTTAATTTTATCATTCAAATGTGAGTTATGAACGGTAATAAGTATGGAAATTTTTGAAATCTACCTTTAGGAGACTGAGAACTAAAATGCAAAGGCATTATCAGGTGCGTGTTAATTAGTCGTAGCTTCTTCTCTCACATGTAAATATTTACTTCTCTCCCCCTTGAAGTTACTTAAGCCAGTGAAAATGTGAAATGCTTAGTACATAAGTGTTAATTATGGTACCCTACCTCATTAGTAATCAACCAGGCTTCTTTGGAATTTTCGACAAGTAATGCAAGGGAATAAGGCACCTCGAATCTAGCTCTCAACAAATTTAATTGTTCCTACTAAACACTGGTTTGCAAGTACATACACCTATACACACACTAGCCGAAGGACCTTAAGTCTCTACTATTTTTTTTTTTTTAATAATGACATTTGTTGTGGTATTTAATCCCACGTTAATTTTATACAAGTTATGCAAGGGAATAGAATAAAAAATCTGACTACCTCAGCCAAGACTCGAACCCGGGTCTCCTGCTTTCCGCGCAGTTATGCTGACTACTTCACCACCGAGGCTACCTAGATAATCTCTTCTACTAACCGCACTGTACTCGAGTCTAAATCACCAAGTAAGACGACTATATCGTCTTACGCTCGAGGGAGCTAACATTGCTGGCTATTTGTTAGACCCTTGTTTTTTCCTTATATTTTAGTAGGAGACCCGGGTTCGAGTCCCGGCTGAGGTAGTAAGATTTTTTAAATTATATTCCTCTTTCATCAATATTCGCTTCCCAAACTCATTGCATTTATTTCATTTTGACTTGTTTTTATCGGACAGTTAATTAAATTATGGATTAAAAAATAATATTATCAAAGCAATTTCTGACATATAAAAGTAAATTGTATGAAATATTTTATTTAAGTTTAGTAGTAATGTATAAACTTAGACATTAATTGTGACAAAACTAGATGTATAGGTAAATTACTACATACTTTAAGATTGCTAGGTAACGGAATTATTAAGTTTATTCAGAATTAGAAGTTTATTCCTGCAATTCCTTTAATTTAGAATTTATATTCTACAAACCAAGAAACAACTTGACATGGTTACTTTAATATGCCTATTATTTGAGATTTTTAATGTGCTATAAGCAACCACTAATTATTCACCCCAAAAACAATAATTAAGCCATGCTATAATTCAATCGACCATTGTAAAATATTTCCAAGGTAGAAGAGCTTATGATAGACCTATGTCGTAGTATATGCAAGTAGTACAATTAAAAGCGAATTTCTGGTGGTCCACTCTATCTCCTCTACTTTATTATGAAATTCCTTTGACACTAAATTAAAATTTTTCATTTTTATTTTTAAAAAAATAATAAAGAAAAAAACAAGAGTTTAACAAATAGACAACAATATCCCTCGAGCGTAAGACGATATATTTTTCTTACTCGGGGGTTTAGACTTGGAGTAAAGTGTGGGCTGTAGAAGAGATTATTTGGCTAGCCTCGGTGGTGCAATGGTATCATAACTGCGCGGAAAGCAGAAGACCCGGGTACAAGTCCCGGCTGAGGTAGTAGGATATTTTTATTCTATTCCCTTGCATTTCTTGTATAAAATTAACGTGGGAGTATTTAATAAAAAGACATACAGGAAAAAAAAACGAGAGTCTAACTAATAGCCAACAATGTCCTTCGAGCATAAGACGATATATTCGTTTTCCTGGGGGGTTTAGACTCGGAGGAAAGTGCGAAGAGTAGAGAAAATTATCTGGCTAGCCTCGGTGGTGTAATGGTTAGCATAACTGCCCGGAAAGCAGGAGACCGGGGTTCGAGTCCCGGCTGAGGTGGTAGAATTTTTTTAAATTTTATTCATTGATTATGGGTGTGGGTACAACAACAAACAAATTTGTATTAGGTTACATACTACTCCAGGCAGCCATCATCCCTCCTTCTGGTCATATTTTTGCTGTAATCTAACTCGATCATCGAATAAAGATGAGACGATCAAGTACTATTTGGTTAGTATGTATGTCTGAATATACAAACACATGTATGTATTTTTATAATTACTTTATTTCCTTATATTCTATGAATAATAATATTTGTGTTATTTAACACATAAAAATTAATTTACAACATTCATATCAATTGGACTATATAAAATTCATATTTTCAAAACATCAAATGAATTCTAATTATTTTGAATGTAAAGGGCCACCAAGAAGCAACCAGATCCTCTCTTCTTCTTAATATTTCAGAGAATTTACCATTGAAAAGAATATAAGTGATATTATACTCCGGGACACCATCACATGAGCATGTGGATGGCTCTAGAACTTTGAAACGAACCAAATGGACTCTGAAATTCCCGTGGCCCGAATGAATTTGTGTTAGCTTGAATGATAGTGGCTCTTTAAGCGAAAATTTATTGGTGATTTGAAGATGTAACTCATCTGTCATTCTGCATTACTGAACTCCTTTATCAACTCCCTTATAAATGCTACGTCCGATGGTCCAGCCTTTTGAGCAAATATAATAAAGAAGCTATTGCCAGCTAATCCCATATGTCCTCTCACCCTGTTGCTGTCTCACTATCCTTCTGTAATCCGTATTAGATTTAGGGGATGTCGCTAGTTTTGCAAGGTACTGGAAGATTAAACATATTTTAGCCCAATTCTTTAATCGTGTAGAGCTTATTAAATATCCTGTAGAATATATCAGTTTCAGAAATCTAAGATTTGCTAATATATAACTGCCACCTTATAAATTGCTACAAACCCTCCACCATCCGTATACAGAGCAATCTCTGTACTCGTTATATTTGCAATTGATTACATCATTTAAGCCATCATGGTCAGGTTGTTTTGCGATTTGCAAGCTTTTACTTGATATGGTATCTATATGGCAATTCCATGTCTGTCCTCGTCGAACAATATATTTTTTTACTTTCAATTTTTGTGAGACAATCATATACAATGCCTTTAACTGACTGAACATTAATTTCATCTCAGATGCTTACTGTATTATTCTCCTTTAACAGAGACTCCTTATTAATTCAATTTCGCCCATTTTTATTTGCTGTGACATCCTGACGATCATTAGTTTCTCCAAAACCTTTGTGGAAAAATGTGACTACTTTATCCGTCCCTATTTTGATGTTTCATTGGAAAGCTATCTTCCAGGTTTCCCGATTAATATTATCCACAAGGACGGAAAAACTTCAACCTATTGAGCTATTCTATTGAATAAATCATAGTCAATAGAATCAAGTCAATCACTCAATAGTGATTCTATTGAGCATATTATATTAGGATTATTGAATCCTAAATAAATTACAATTTCATTTGTAACACCATCAGCTTAGAGAGATTTCATCACTCCTGGAGAACGAGTGGCTTCATCTGTATCGCTTTCAGAGAATTGAAAATTATCCTTATCACTTCTTACTTGATCTACTTGATCACTGCTCGAGTTTATTTACATTCCCTAAGGAGTCTCTTCCTCTGATGGGTCACATCTACCTAATTTTATCTCAATTGTGTCATTCATAGTTGATGTATCTACTAGTTTCATTGCCTTTACTGAGACATTGGAAAACTGTAAGGTTTCCTTCACTTTTTCAGCCAGGACCCTTCTCCTTGTATGTTGCACTAAGCCAATCACTTTCAAGAGATGTGGCCAAGAAGTGAATACTTCTCTTCTTAGCATTTGCTTTTTTTTTTCTTTAAAATATTCTATTGTTGTGGCATCTTTGAGAGCCTCGTCACAATAAGTTCTCTGATACTTCACAATTCAATTTTTCCCCTGATTCTTCTTTTGTTTCAGTCACTTGCTCACCAGCTGACCGACTTCCAAGCAATTAGAACTTAATTTTTCACCAAATATCGTTCGCAAAAATTATCTTCTCAGTCTCCTCGAAGGCTAAATTACTGTCAATTGCGTTTTCTACTAAGTTCGCCAGTGCTACATCAAAATTTTCGCTGCAACCAGATCACTTAGCTCCTCAGCCAGGACATTCTGAAAAAAATAGTTCATTTTTCATATTTTAATACTTATCTTGTACTCTGTTGCTTTGGAAAAAAAAAATACTCCTTTAATTCACATTAAAACTTGAAAGATTATGGTCTAACATTTTCTAATATTCTCCAGTCTGGAACTTTTTAAAGCTGAAATAATTTAGAGTTCAATTCTTTCACTTACCGCTTCCACAATTTGCACTACACACTGTTGGTAGTCTTGTAGGAACGCAGAACTCTTGAAAATGAAAACTCTTCATGTTTGTTATTTCGTCGTTACGAATTTCAGACACTGCGTACGAATCTTTAATAACCAAAAATGGAACTCTCCAAATAATTTGCTCAGGTTATTTTAATATATAATTTATAATTTAATGAAACCAAAATTTAAATTGCTAGTTGTTACATCGAAATTCTGTCTCATTTTTGCAAAATGTTGCCCCCTATAAGAATGTTTTAGGATAAAAATCTTGGATAGAAATTTGTATAATTTTTCGAACGTCTGTTAATTATTTTAACGATTATTACCGAGTGTTTCCGATTATTGCCCGAAGAGTAAATCCTCTGTGTATCTGGGAACCAGAAAGGATCTTTATCCGTTTTAAAGGAAGGCGATATTAATGCTCTCTCTAATCTTAAAGTTTGTTAGGTTGAGAGTTGCACTGGCTCGCTACTCAAAATCTGTATCTATACAAATTTTATAAACAAGTTTTGAGATAGAAATCGCCTTAAATACAGTTTTCGCTGTATTTTCACCCTTTAGTACAGTATTTTAATATATTTTCCTGCCTCCTGAGCCTGCTGTGAATGTACGTGCTAGCGTACTACCTGTTTGTCAACCTTTATCTCTCCTGAAGTGTCTCTTTCATAGAGGTCAGTTAGTTCCTTAACCGCGTCAAGTATGTTCTTCAATATTTATGTGGACATTGCGTCAGGATGACCCAGAACTGATCCCCAGAGCTACCCTGACGTCCTTCAAACTGTACTTAAATTACCACTTTTTTGTGGGTAACTTTAACTATTTTTTCAACAACATTACGGAAAAAAATATCTGTTTTTTCCTTATTTTTCAAATGTGTGTGTTTACCCTCAACTTTGTGTTTGTGTCTAATTAGTTGGTGAAAGTGCCGTTCTTTGTTCTGTGAAAATACAATGAATTACAATCTAAGCCTGTTCAAAATTGTGTTTATATCTACATTTATACGTGTGTGTGTGTGTGTGTTTGTGTTTGCACTTTTTCCGGTGGGCTTTAATGACCCGTGGAATATTAAGCCGCCTCATCTTGTACTTATGTGAACTATGCCAGACCTCAGAGATCTGTACAAAACTTACGTGCACTTATACGCACATTCTGATACGTGATCGGGAAGATATTAGTAGATGTGTTTACACACACACTGATTACTTGATATAGTGGTCATAATTACTAATGACTTGATGTTGCATGAGAAGTGTCATGCTTTTGCTAAATATATATATATATATATAGATAGATATTTTTTGTTAGTTTTCTATAAAAATTAACGCTTGCTACTTAATTNTTTTTTTTCTTTTTTTTTTTCTTCAATCTCTTTGAGAATAATCAAATTATAAAATAATAGTAGTCATCGTCAAAATTAGTAGGCACAACACTGAAAGAAAACTTAAAATAATACACCATACAACAAAACCACCTTGTAAATATTTCTATTGCAGCCTCTCGAGTATAATAACTCAAGAGTATAATGCTCCTTATCTGTAAAAAAGACAGACAGGAAAAAGCATCTTGCATTATTTTAATTTCTCTCTTCCAAAGGTGTAGTGTCGTTTGATTTAGTTGAGAACTATGTCATGTTTATAAGATATCTAAGGAGCTTTTTATTTACTTTTATTTACGTCAATGTTTCTGTTGAAAATAAGTTTATCCTGTTATTTGTGTATCCCTTGCTCTTGGGACTTCTGTCCTCACTTCATACCTCAGACACATCAAGGCTGAGAATATATAGAATATATGTATATATTCCACAAAAAGTAAGTGGCCGGATTTGCGAATAGCACATAGAATGTCATCAAGGATTGGGCTAACTAACTTTCTGAAAGAAACATAGATATCTCATTTACAAAATCTATTGTAATATAATCACGTTGTAAAAAGAATTTTTAAAATAAATTTCTAAATATGATCGTATAATTTCGGTCAAGAGATATGTACAACTATGTAAGAGATAGATGAAAGATATTGACAATCAAGATAACGATATTATGAAAATATATACAAAACACAATTCACAAATAGATATCAGAAGCATCCTTCATGAAACGTAGAACTAAAATAAAGTTAGGAGTAATTCTTTCCCTGGCACAATTCCGTAAATTTGTAGTTGTTCATGCAATGTAACTAAAGCATACCAAATTCAGAACAGCTCTTGTCTACCAATCAAACTTACCATAAACGTCTAATAAATATCATTCTATTGAATGATTTTTTTTTTTTTACCAGTGACCTAAGTGTAAATAATTTTTTTTTAAATAAATAGCTATTTCGATACATACAAAATATATGTAGTTAAATATTATGTGAACGTACACTAATGCTATTTAACCTTATTTTATTGTCACAAATCATTTTGTTTTCAAAAGAAGAAAATTTTATTATTTCATAAGTTAAAAATATCATTTTTAATTATATTTTGGGTAATACTTGATAAGGAATAATGTTAAGGGTTAAACAATATTCTTATTATTTTTTTTTTTATATAGGTTTAGTCCTTTATTTTATCTTTGTAATTTGAAGGTTTTCTATCTTTCCACGATGATGTTTTGTTGTTGGTCCGCTAACCTGTTTGTGGTATCTGTGCAGATGGCTGCAGCCGTGGCTCTCCGCTCGTCGTGGTAATCATGCCGAGAGGGAGTCACACGCGGACGCGAAGAGAAGGTCAAGCGGCGGTCATGAGCTCTCGCGGAGGTTGGCGGACAGCTTGCCGATTGCTGGTGCTCGCGGGTCCGTGGCCGGCCACTGAATGGGGTAGCCGCCGGTCGAGGGGCGCATGTGCACGGCGCCCGGCGCGTGCCGCAAAGCTCTCATCCCCCTCCCCAGCGCCCTCTAAATGAGATTACTTTTATACTCACCAACCCCTCCCCCTCCCCCGCGCCTTCCCTCTCCTCCCCCGCGCCACCCTTCCCCCTCTGGCCCCAACCCCTTCCGCCGCCGCCGCAGAAATTGCCTCGGTTAATTATAATTATGTTATTGATTTTGTAGATTGTCAGGCCGTTCCTTATCTCGGGAATTACTTTCTGCCCTACCCCCTCTCCCTCCAATTCTCTCTCTCTCTCTCTTTCATGCGCTTTCTCTTCCACTCTCTCAAACACCCTTATACCCTGAAAGCGATATGAGGGATGAGACGACAGGCACACCATAGTTACCACTCAGTTGTGGAGGATTGCCTCCAGTATCGGTGCACTTCATCTTTCCCGTCCAAGGACGTTGTCCATTACTCGAATCAATAAATAATGTGCAACTTGATCCGAACTTTTATGTACCTCTATCCATAGAATCTTCTTGTTTTAGTGCCCATGAAGGTTAAAGCCGGAAACTGAATAATGGGACTGACTCATAGCGCCCGAGTTCACACAGGAACTGTACTATTTTTTCACTCTCTTACCCTTCTGAATCATTCTTGGCCTTATGATATTTTTGAGTTATATTTCAATAAATCAAAGGAAACCTGATCTTCTATTTTTGACAATTTTGTCGTGTCAAGAAGTGAGTACATTGAAAATCAATCTGGTACGATCTTGAGCCAGATGACTTGTATCCTCAGTATAGCCAGTGGACGTGCTCAAGTATGGCAGTGATGTGGAGGAGAGGACAAACGGAGGTTCTGGGGGCACTTTAAGGATTGACCTGGGTACTCCAGCTAAAGAGCCATGGTAACAGCCGTTGCCAACATAATAACCTCTCTGAGGAGAATACTATCAAGTAAATAACCAGCAAGACTTAGCATGGGTAGAAGACTGGAGATAACAAAGAATTCTTTCAAAACTAGCGCAAAAGTCCCTTACTTTTCATAACTTTTTCATGAATTAAAGTCGATTAGAATGAAAAGAGGGGTTTTTAGCCAATGGGTTTTGTTTAAAAAAATAATGATTTCTTATTGTAATTACGGTAAAGGTATAATCACCATTAAAAAGTTTCTTCTTTTTTTACCAAAAGAATAAAATTGAATGCACACAGAATAGAGCATTTAATGATTCCTTTTACGTAAATTTTCTCATATAATTGAGCGAGATTCGTTGCAATCATACTTTTCAACCAGCAAACGGATTAATGATAATTTTTCATAAATTATAGTTAATTACTACAACCAATAATATTTTCACTAAAAACCTAAATAATTATACTTACTAATAACTAATTTATATGTAGATAACAATTAAATCTACTGTTAAAAATTTTCACTGCACTTATTAACTAAGCAATAAACACAAACAAAAATTTATAACTTATAGCTATGAAATAAATATGTATAAATAATTGGTAAGTGCTTATTTACAAAGAGGTCACAGAACTACTAGCTAAAATGTCTACAAGAGATCTGACCTTACTAGTTACTGTCATTCAACAATGCACTGTCACTGCAAAGGCCACGACCCGCCCGATGCTCTGAGATCCTCGATCTAACTCAGAATATGACACCGACTCGAGGTCTGCAGGCGAGCCGCTTTTATAACTGTAGAGATCCTTCTAAGTGATTCTTGATTTTCCTAGAATCTAGGACGTCCTCTAGTAAGCGGACAATGTGTTATCTGGGAGCAGGTGGCCGCCTCACATTACATGCTTCTCCATGTCCTCACAAACGCTCAAAAAAACCTCTATCAGATTATGAAGTTGAAGGAAAATTAACCAAACAATCGCTCATGCTTCATATATACGTACTTAGTTTTAAGTATTAACTACTACATGAATATGTGAAAACACCAAGTAGTTAATCAGTACTGATTTCTGTAAAAGGTAATTTTTGTGGTGATAAGTCTTCCACTAAAACTCATGATTTGGATACATCTAAAAGTAGCCATGATTGTGAAGCTTCAAAGATAAACTCAAACAATGGAGGAAAACTGAAATTAATAAATTTAAACTTAAAGCCCCTGCTCTTTACCGTCAAAGTCCTGCTTGTCCGCTTAAAGATTTTTCAAAATGCACTTACACATATTTTTCTGTCACTTGGAAAGATCCCGTCACTCAAGTACAAACTATTCAGTTACACCCAATCTACATTCTGAACTTCAAGGAAGCAAGTTTATCCTTGATTGATAGAATTATTACCCTTCATTTTCAAAACGAAGATACTATTAAAAAAAACTTTTGAAGACCTAGCCCAAAGAAAAGATTGAATTTAAGTAAATTTTAACACAAGGAAAGTAATGGGATGTGTTTTAAACACTACCCTCCTACTAGATATAGAAGGAATATAATAATACTAGAGAAATAATACAAGAGAAAATATTAAGAACAAGTGACCATATAATAAAAATAAAACAATGAATAATGGGGTAAGAAGATCAATATTCTTAGCCCCCAAAATGTTTTTATTCACTGAGAAGTAATGGAGTGGCAAAAAGACCGTATTTCCGTATTCGCCAATCAAATCCTCGTATTATTATTATTATTATTAGATCGATTTTTTGGTCCCCAACATTACAATTGTAAACATACAGAAGTCTTTAATTTTAAATTCAATTATTGTAACTAAAAAAAATTAATGCTGCGATTTTGAATTTTGGTGAAAGGAATGTATAAGAGAACGAATCCTCCATGTAGTTCACCAATATCATTTTCTCAATCTGTTCTTATTCACCTACAATAAATGCTGCGATTCTGAATGCTAGTCCCCGTGAATGGTGAGGTGGCAAGGAATGTAGAAGAGAACAAGTCCTCCATGTAGTTCACCGGTGTCATTTTCTCAATCCGTCTAATTCACTTACAATAAATGCTGCGATTTTGAATTTTGGTCACCGTGAATAATGTGGCGGCAAGGAATGTATAAGAGAACGAATCCTCCATGTAGTTCACCAATATCATTTTCTTAATCTGTTCTTATTCACCTACAATAAATGCTGCGATTCTGAATGCTAGTCACCGTGAATGGTGAGGTGGCAAGGAATGTAGAAGAGAACAAGTCCTCCATGTAGTTCACCGGTGTCATTTTCTCAATCTGTCTAATTCACTTACAATAAATGCTGTGATTTTGAATGTTAGGCGTCGTGAATGGTGAGGTGGCAAGGAATGAAGAAGAGAACAAGTCCTCCATGTAATTCACCAATGTCATTTTCTCAATCTGTCTAATTCACTTACAATAAATGCTGTGATTTTGAATGTTTGGCGTCGTGAATGTTGAGGTGGCAAGGAATGTAGAAGAGAACAAATCCTCCATGTAGTTCACCAGTGTCATTTTCTCCATGTGTTCATATTCACCTACAATAAATGCTGCGATTTTGAATGTTAGGCGCCGTGAATGGTGAGTCGGCAATGGTTGTAGAAGAGAACGAATTCTCGTAGTTTACTATAATGTTAACTGGTTTATTTTCGTGATGGAAGATATATTTTCCTTTTAGAGAGAAATTTAACAAACCAAGTCTGCACAAATGATCCATAGTTTTGCTTTATAACACCTGAAGATTTCATTTCTCATATAACTTGAAAAACATCCATTAATTTCCAGAAGATTCTTGATGCGCTCCTAGCCTTCTAAATTGAATGGGAAAAAATCAGGCGGCCAGAACGGTAGGTAGACCACTCACCTTCTTAAGTGTGCCGTGGGTCGAGAATAAATACATCCTTAACAAGTATTTTATTTTCCCCTGGGCCTATATGGTTCTTTGTAGGACTGGGAATCATTGTCTATCACAGGGTTATTAACTATCACCTCTCCTTTTTAATATTTATGTAGCTTAAGTACATAAAATAAGTAATTGTGGTGTTAATTCGCAGATGATTTCTAATAATAATGGAATATCTTCACAACTAATGCTTTAAAATCATTCAGATATTCTTAAAACCCTCTCTCTCTTTCTCTCTCTTTATATATATATATATGAGTGAATGACTAAGATAAAAATAAGTATTATATTAAGTAAATTATTGCATTATCATGGGCAAAATCAATATCTGATTCAAGTAAGAAATCTCTTACTTGGGAAGGGGCTGGGAAAAATCCCACCCCATCCCAAGTATGAGATTTCTGGGCGAGAGCCTAACGAGCATTTCATTATATTTCTCAAGGATCGTTAACAGTCAAGACAAAAAAGACGCGCTCGAAATAAACTTAAAAATTATTTTCATTACCAAGCGCGGAGATTGGTCCACTTATCTCCACTAGGAAAATAAATACATTCATTTCAAAATGGTCATTACAGTAAACTTTACTAGGGTAATCTAATCATTATTAACGTGACCAATTACTAAGGCCTAAAGAGGCCATTAATTCCTAGTATCGTTTCCTACGGAAATAAAACAATGTTACNAAAAAACTATCTGTCCCAGCCAGGAATCGAACCTGGATCTCCTGCTATCCGGGCCGGTGCACTTACCAGTTATGCTACCAGGACGCGCTAGATATCTCATTAAATTCCCTCTACACTAGCGAGAGCCTAACCCCCGAGAAAGACGAGAACTTCGTCTTGTACTCGAGGGAGCTGACATTGTCAAACTATTCGTCGACTCTCGTCATTTACTTTATTTAATTTTTCTTTATAAATATTTGATTTGGTTGTGGTTAGGCTCTCGTTAGTGTAGAGGAAATTTAATGAGATATCTAGCGCGTCCTGGTAGCATAACTGGTAAGTGCACCGGCCCGGATAGCAGGAGATCCAGGTTCGATTCCTGGCTGGGACAGATAGTTTTNGATTTGCCTTATGGAATGGTGGCAAGCGGTTGTGAGCCCCGCTGAATGCTGAAACCTCCACTTCTACCTGTGTCGGTTGGGATAAGGACACGCCGGTCAGTGGCGTCGATAGTGGTTCCTGAGGTTTGCTATCGGGGTCACCATTTGTTGGGCCCATTGTTGAAGAGAGGTTGCTAGGTTGCCACACAAACTTTTAAAACATAAAAATAAACTTCTTTATTAATAAAGAAAATAAATAAACTTAATAAAGGTGAATGATAAATAAAAATAAAGAGCTGTACGTTATATCTGTACAAGTCATTTCTCCCAGAGGAAGAAGTCCTGTGACTTGAAGGCTGCATCATTGCGCGGTAATGCTCATCCTATTAACGGACTGACTTAAAACAGTGTTAGTTACCTTCTTCCCCATGTTCAAATCTGATTTAATGCGATGTCCCTATACAGGGGGATGTACATGGGGAGGGAATCCTGTGGGAGCCTGGACGGCCTCACTCTATCGATGACTTCCTCCCTCAGGGTGACCCACCCCCAGGACGGAAACACCATTTAAAGTCCATTAAATCTAACAAGGATCGGCCCATTACGGCCCAAGTCGGCATGAAAGGTCTGCCTCTTGCCCGCCACTCTCCAGCACAAACTCGCCACTCTCCCCTCGCCACATCCCACCACCCCCTTCACTCTCACCCCATCCCACCCCTTCCCGCCAGCTCTTTCGAACCCTATTAACGTTAAGAACAGCTCGGGGAGTGGCTCTCAAAGCTCACTTTACTTGTAGGTATACAGGGCAAGTCACATATGTCTTTACTCTTCTACATTGAAGCAAAATAAACTGATTTTATATTATTATTACATCAATAGACACTATTAAATTATGTAAATTACTAAATAATTTAGTAGGAAACACTTTGTTTCTCAAATAAAAAACAAAAAAATGAATGTTAACTACAGAATAGTTAACTACTTTTAGAAATAACAAATGCAGCTATCACTAAAACAACACAAAACTGCTACCAAATACTTTCAAAACACATTATATGATTTTAAAGTAAAAAATTATGAACTTACTCATTCACATATTTTTAAAAATAATTTGATAACTCGATGAGACCAAAAATACTTGATTTTAGAAGTAATTTTGGATTAAAATTTACAGTTCAAACAACACATAAATGTAATTTAAAAAATAAATCAAGCTTTATGTGTATATTAATATTTAAAAGAACATTAGATAATGAACAATTAGTAAATATATACATTAGTAAGTATTATGGATTTCCCTTGTGGGCAAACTAAAAAGTTTCAGAAATTCATCTAAAGCTGGTTTTCGAAGTAATTTACTTTATAAAAGCGCTTTAATACAGTTAGAAGAATATTTTGAATTTTATTCATGAATAAGAAGGGATATAGTGTTATTCGTTATGTTAAAATGTAATTTATTAACGATTAAACACGACATATTTTATACAAACGGATTGGCTTTTGTTGAAGTGGCTTATAAAATTATATATAAATATAAACTTCTTAGATGATTTTAGTTGGGGTTCGGTCTAGGTAGATCCAAAAAAACACAAAATTAAAAAAATGTATTTTTTTAATAAAGGATTATCTGCCAACGTTTCAGCTTACAATGTAACATTTGTCATGGAAATGTTAACTTAGGGACAGGACGTCCTCTCTCATCTTCATGATAGCCCTGAAGATTGCTTACAATGTAAGCCGAAACGTAGGGACTATATATGGTAATCCTTTATTGAAAAAAAACATTTTTCGATTTGTTTTTTTTGGATCTACCTTGACCAAACCCCAACTAAAATCATCTAAGAATAATATCTACGGCCAAAAAAACTCTCCTTTTAATTATAAACTTCATCTTTCACAAACCATTTCAGTTGAAAATATCTCACGATAAGGCATGCCTTTTTAAGGACTCAAAGTGTTCTATAAATAATCTCGTTCTACATTACATACAATAAAAGGGTCTAGTTATTACCGGGAATATATTTACAAGACGCCCTAAAACTATTGATAGTTTTTAAATTCCCAGCACTAGGGTCGAGAGTCTAACCTCCGAGAAGAAAATATTTATTTATTTGTTTACGTGCATACATCATACAGTTCGCTACTAAATTCACAAAGATTAATTTTACACGCCACGAAAACAAGATTCTACGCTATGTACAAGTAAATGGCGACTGGTTCTACAGTCGGTGGGAAGTAAAATGAGTGACTAAACTATTTCTTGCAACGTAATATGCCTAACACCTTTATCCCGTGGCAGTATAGTTATATTATGTATTTTGCTATAAGTTTGTGTAATATATTTTGAATGATAAGTATTGTAGTGTACTGGATTATATTAAAATGCATGTTATCTGTACCGGTATTATATATGAGAAATTTATACTTATGAAAATTTTTTGAAATGCTTATGATAACGATGTGTAATACATACTATATGTATTAGATGACAAATACAAATTTTAATATACATTTAGATTTCTACAAATCAATATTATATTTTATCAAGTTAATTAATATTCTATGAAATCATATATGTTATTATTTTTATGGTCAATAAGTTAAATCAAATATATATGTAATTTGTATCGGTATTATGTATGTGGCGTTTACACTCTTGATGAAATTGTGATGTACTTATTACAGATAATTATGTATAATATATAAGTTACATATATTAAATGGCTTATGGAAATTTTAATGTACATTTAGATTTCTGGAAATAAATATTCTATTTTATTGATAAAATGAAGTGGACTTGGAAATCGAACAATCTTTTGAGACTCCAGGAAGCACAGACTGGAGCTTCAAGCTACCTTGAACTTTAAATCATTACCCTCAAATAATCATGGGTAGAAATTCTCACTTATGAAGTATGTGAAATGTCTATATGCCCCATTTACAACAACATAGCAGCATGGATTCACTAGTTTGTTAATTAAACTTGCTATGCAGAGCACCATAACGGCTATTCGATCGTAACTATGCATAATTACACCTTAGTACTAAATTGAAGTAGTTTACTCTAAGTTAGTTCTCTGAATAATTACATTGAATTCAGAAGATAATCGCTTATTATTTCATTCGCGCAAATTTCATTCGATTTTCAACTAAGACAAGTATAATTTACTCTCAAATGGGCATGAATTTATTATATCCTCTACAGTTTTATTAGATTTTGACTTTTTTTTCTTTAAATATGGCTAAGACGTAATGTGAAAAAGCAATTAATAAGACATTCAGAGGAAGATTGCATTTTAGAAGTTCTATAATAAGAGTATATAGATAAATCCTCGAGGTTTTTTTAGTTTTAGTTTAGTCTTTCATAACTTTAATATATTTTTTCTAATTATGAGAACACTCACATTCGTATGGTAATATTGTAGCGATTACGCAGAGTGGACATGAAGCG
The DNA here is from genome assembly GCA_000696205.2 of Oncopeltus fasciatus. Classification (NCBI taxonomy): domain Eukaryota; kingdom Metazoa; phylum Arthropoda; class Insecta; order Hemiptera; family Lygaeidae; genus Oncopeltus; species Oncopeltus fasciatus. The sequence goes on along the minus strand of KZ806894.1, from coordinate 674,849 downwards.
TTATCAATAGATGTTTCTTATCTTGCTTAATAGTGCTTTCTACTTTGCTATGGCGCATATAGAGTTAAATTAATGTGTCATTATCGTCAAAAATTTGAGTGATCAATTGAATATGAAAATTTTTTCTTATTAGGAATGTGCAAAGGCATTAGTAATAAATAGTTTCGCTGAAATTAGCCGATTCTGATGTGTTCAGTGGAAAAATGCAATGGGATATTACATACGTCATTTGGCCAATTCAGTATTAACATTCAATTAGAATTTTAAATTTGCCTGTTAATGACCATAGTAAGGAATGTACGGCTTAATGAGATTTGAATCCCGTCGTGCATGTGTCTTTCATTGATTAGGCAATAAATAATTAATTTTCTTTACTGGCAAAGCAAGAAGGAAGCTTTCGCCCCAATTTCATCCACCAAATTTCCCTTTTACAGATAAAATGGCGTTTTTGTAGGTCAAATAAAATGATTTCGGTGATTGTGCGTTACGAAATTAAAAGTGCTTCAATTTCGTCGGCTGACTGCCATTGGTTCGATTCCTTGTACTCCTAGTTAACTCTAAGAAAAACTGGAAAGATATTTGTTGGGCCCATTGTTGAAGAGAGGTTGCTAGGTTGCCACACAAACTTTTAAAACATAAAAATAAACTTCTTTATTAATAAAGAAAATAAATAAACTTAATAAAGGTGAATGATAAATAAAAATAATGTTCTTCACTTCGGTATATCACAGGAGTGTAGGCCCAACTTAATGACGTCACTGGATGAGGCAACAGTCTGGAGTGCGGAACCTCTGCGGCGGTTATCCGAACCTCTTTGGCGCACAGGTAACCATGAGTAGAGGTTACAGAGAGTAAATAAATGAGTGAGTAGAGAAATAATGGAATCACTCACTTATTCTCCTGACAGTGGTCCGTTTGCGGCCCTCTTATTTCGTGCAGTATGGTGGGGGAGTTGAAGTAGGTGAGGTCGACACTCTGCCGGTCGGTCACAGGAGAGAAGGCGGAGATGCAGCCGGCGTGATCATGGGAAAGCTACTGGACTTTCCTACCACGGTGACGGTGGGGGAAACGGCGGGAAAGAATCCGAATTTGAGTGATGCTGCTACATATTAATGGAATGTGATTCCTTGGCAATGAAACTTTGGCCGTCAGAATCTAAAAAAACTATTGATCCTAAAACATATAACATTCACTGATTTTGGTATTCCCGCCATAATGTTCATATCTAAGCCACTACTTTGTATCATTCTACTGATTGTTATTGTTCCATAGCTTCATAGAACATACAACCATTATTAACGAGAGAAAGATTTGGTTGTTTTTGGAAAAGAAAATATACTCTGAAAAAATAATCCATATATATAATGAAATAATCGCGGCTGTGATATATCTATATAGTAAATAGAAGCAGGTGCAAAAACATATTGAACAAAGCTTATTGATCACACAAAAAGAAAAAATTACAATATCACGGTATTATGTGACTGTTATCATGACTATAATTTATATATTATTCATAGTCATTATTAAATCAATATCACGAAAATGTACAATTCATAACATAATACCAATACATAAAACACATAAATTTTAATATAATATGATATTATACAATACATATAATATACGATACAAAATATAACTCCTGACAGTAAAAAAGCACTTACTTATCAATAATATATAGTAAAACTTATATTGTTATTAGATAAAGACTATAAGCCATTTTTGTAATTGTAAGCAAGTTTAAACAAAACAAATTGTATTAATTAAATAATAAATACTATCGTAGTTGCGGCACTGGCCGTTCTCTCCCTCATGTCAATGCCACTCACACCCATTGAACAACATTGTGAGCAATTAAAAATTTAAACTTGCAGAACATAACAAACAAACAAATAAAATAATAAACAAAACAAATATATTTTTGTATTGTTTTTGTTATACAATCACTAAGATGGCCTGAAATTGAAGCCGTAACGTCGGCAAAATTAAATATTTTAGTCCGTAAATTTTTCTTATTATTTAAAAAAAATCATTGACCGAATTCCGAACATCGTCTTCAATAAAACATTTATCACTGTACCTTTTGGTTGTTCCGTTTATTTATCGAGTTTTTTCTATTAAAAGATACGTAAAATACAATCTTAATTATAATTTGATACAAAACTAATTAAGAGTAAAAAATCAATCAATGGAGGGATACGTCAGTTGAGGACTCACTCAAATTTACATAATTCTTGTTCAGCTTTTGATCAAAGTTTTTATTTCGTCTTTCAGAATGCATAATAACATTAGCGTATATAATACATAATTTTCCATTAATATTCAACATTCCATAAATGAGTTTTATGACAGATTCATTGATCAGTCATGATTTTTTTTTTACCATAGAGCAGGAGTCCATTTCCCTATCACCCTATTTGCCTTTATATATATTTAATTCCATTTGACTGAGCCCTAAGTGGTAATACAAAGTGATAAATGCAAATAAAAACTAAAAAGATAAGAAAAAGAGGAAGAGAATAACGCTTCAAAACAAGTTAATATGTGGACATGTCCACATGAAAAGGCACATTGTATTTTGTATGAGAATTTGGACAGCCCTCTAAATGTTTAATAGTTGATCCTGAGAATTAGCCTGTCAATAAAAATAAGTAAAGAAAAAAAGAAGAAAAAAAAGAAAAGAAGCTTGACAAGGGGAGGTATGAAAATTTAACTGAACTAATTTTGGAAGTAAAAGCTCTAGCGTCAGAATTATTAATAATATTACATACCTATATTTTGATATTCATGATGACAGATAATTTATTTCTGCAATTAAGATACTTAATCGTACATTTTTAAATATATTTAAATTTAACACTATTCCATGTTATACCATTTATTATTCATTAATACTTCTTCCTGGCAGTAAAATGTCTTCCTGCAAAGCTTTAACACATCATGTGATGGCTTCTTCAGTGGTAACTTGCTCATTCACCATTCCAGCCCGTTTATCAATTATCAATAATGAATTAGTTATCTTTTTAAATTTTATAATTATCTATTTTGGCATAACAGTTCTTAAAAAGTTTAATAATTCAAAATAACGTTCGTAATGAACCTATTTAATTAGGTGGAAATTATCTACTATCTCAGAAGTTTATACAGAAAAAAAAACCCCGAAAAAAAGCATATATCAAAAGTCTTTTTAACTAATTTGGTTAAAGAAGTTTCAGAATTATTATTATTCAATATAGTTAAATAAATATAATATACAAATATTATATATTTCTAGTCTTAGAAGGAAAAAGCTCGTCCTGAGCCATTGGTGTGGTATAGAAAAAAGTATGGCAACCTAGTATAGGCAACAAGTATAGTCCCTCCCTCCAAGGCTCTATGAAAAACAGGCTAATGCTATAAAAAAACTATAATGCTTTTCTTCCGAAAAGTATATATNATATATATAAATTCACATAAACAAACAAACATGAGATATGAATGATTAGGCATTTGTGCCACTAATTTTTTCAGTTGTGTCAAAAAGAGTGTAACATTGCCAAATAACCAATCTATAGGAGATCGTGGTAAGTTGAATCTCTTGATGACAATAACTCATCTTAGATTTTTGGTAATATCGAACTTCAAAAAAAAAAAAAAAAAAATTTGTAAAACTATGACAATATCTCGTTTAGGATAAATATTTTGTAAAAATTATATTTGACGGTAGAATATATTTTTGCTACTTTCATAATCAAACTCAAGGAATTAAACCTTAATATCATAATTAAGCGATGGAGAATGTCATTATGGTTAGGAAGGGGTTTTTTAATGGAAGGCACAGTTTAATTAACAGTAATGGTATCTTGTCCTTTTGAAGATAGTAACAGAGCCCTTATAAAATGAATTAAAAGTTTTAATGTAATTATTGAAATTATAATAATTTAAAGACAAATGAATGAAAAATGTATAATAATGACGTAATATTATAGTTAATTCCTAATCCGAGAGAGAAAAATTATGCCTCGACAATTTATATACATTAATAAAGATAAAAATCAATGAGTTATTTCTGTTCATTTAGTATTGACATCTTAAAATAGTTATAATACTATGGAGTTCCTTTTAACTCTGTACTATTCAATATATTACATTATGTTCAAATAATATAGAATTAAAGCGTAGCAATAACTCGAAAATCATGATAAAACCATAGAAAATGATTCTGAAAAGTGATTTTTAATCATTTTCAACAAGACGTCGTTTCTTATTCACATTTATCTTGTTAATAACGCCTGCAGGCAATTTGACTACATACCTCATTTTAATCCGAATTCAAATTTTCTAAAAATGATGAACTTATTACTGAAAAGTGTTATTAGAATTTTTTTTTCTTTAAAGGAGTATTAAGACGCTTTTTCTTATTTCACAAATTTCGAAGGTATCTGCAGTTATATTGTACAAATAGAATCTATTATTTTCAACTCCATGTTTTTTTTCCTGCAGTCTTACAGACAGAACCCTCAAACTAAACGTAAGTTTATTTTATAGATTTTTATAACTTAAGAAATTGTATATTTTATATATCCTTCTAATTTATGATAGATCTTGGATGTATAAAAATATAAAAATGATGGATGAATGTGGATTGTGGGTGTGGGTTAAATACGATAAAAAATTAAATTAAATCTTTACAGGCTAATTGCTGATAAATAAATTTATTTTTCCTCTTTTTAAAAATATTGTTTTGTTATGGTATTTAATCCCGCATTAAGTTTATACAATAAAATGCAAGGGAATAGAATAAATAAATCTTACTACCTCAGCCGGGACTCGATTTTGGAGCTCCCACTTGCCTGGCTGGCATGTTACCATTTACACCTCCGAGGCTAGCTAGATGATTCATTATATTCCTCGCACTCTACTGGGAGTCTAAATCCCCCAGCTTGACTAATATATCGTCTTGCTCGAGAGTTTAAACTCCCAGTAGAGTGCGAGAAATATAATGAATCTACATTAGGGAATATAATGATAACATACCAGCCCGACAAGCAGGAGATCCGGGTTCGTTTCCCGGCAGAACTAGTAAGATTGTTTAATTCTATTCGCTTGCAATTATTGTATATTATATTTCCTGCTTCTTTCCAACTTTTATATTTCCTCTCCTACCTCCCTACCAATATTTTTATTTAAACATGCATTTTAAATTGCTGTCATTATCGAATTAGAAAACATTATTATCTTTTTAATTCGAATTCTTTGTAAGTATAACGAAAGTAGAATGAATAGGTTGAGTGTAGTTTCAAAAACTTTCTAACCTTTTTCTTTAAGNTTTTATTGATAGCTAACTATGTGCGGTAGAAAAATCATGATGCAAAAATTATAATTATTTTCATGGAATTTGGTCTCTTTCAGATATTTAGTTAAATATAAGGGTAACTACATCACGCGATTATGAGTTTTAAATCTTAAAATAACTATAACTTTAATACAGCTAAATATAACATACTATGACTCTTTTATTCATACAAAACGCGTTTATAATTAATTTTCAAAGAAATATAAAAACAATTTTCGTCATTTTTATCGTCTAAAAGTTTAGTTACGAAGATGTGATTTAATTTTTTTGATTATTCATTTTTTTTTATAATCTTTAAAACTATTAATTAGCGAAACAGGCATAGTCAGTTGTCAAAATTTCATTTTTAAATATCTATCATAATATGAGGATTTCATGATGTTCAATACAAATTTTACAATTTCCCTCCCCCTCCCTCTCCCAAGAAGTATTTTGAGCCATTAACATAATAATCCAATTGTGAGCAAAAATGAACTTTTCAGGTACACACACATACAAATATATATGTATATATAATTTTGAACGGATCAGATTACACATATATGCTTTTTCGATGTGGGACCGGTAAAGGCACGTTAAAATTATTTAAAGTCACGACATAGTGAATTGCTTGGTCACACCTTCTGAGGTCCTGCCTTTTTCCCATTCAATGAATAAATAATATATTTATTTTATTATTATGCCCACCAATTAGTGAGCAAACGTAACAGAAGCACATTAGGAAAAAGTGACTGTGCTCTGTGAGTATTGAACCTGGGACCTTTGGCTCAGGAGTACAGTACCTTACCCACCGTACTTTGTACCCCTTAAAAAAGTGGAATGAGTGATGGTAATTTACCCCCATTAATATGTGAATACCATCTGTAAAATGAAACAATCAAAGTTTCTATGGATGATGTTATTATTTTATCACTAACAGCGACCAAACAATGTTAAGCCGAATTTGAGTTATTGAATTGTTTTGCATGGTTTATTAGCAATTTGAGTCAAGAAAATGATTGTTTTAAAGATTAATGATCTTTTCAATTTTCTGAGGACTTTTAAACAATTGATTATTCAGGATTCAGATATTAAAAAAAAAAAATGTACTGTATACCTCCTAGACAGCTAAAGAAATTCGAAAAGGAAGATTAACAATTGAATAACCTCCTCAATAACCTTTCTTTCTGAGCATAAGAAGAATACTATTAATCTTAGACTTGTGAGAACCCGCAAAACAATTCCTGAGCATATCCAGCATAGAATAAATTGCTGGTGCAAACCACACATTGATAAAGCTAGGGAATAATGGTCCCCATGAAACCGGAATCCTACTCCAGAACTTCTTCCGCCATCGGAGATAGGTTTCAACATAAAGTGCTGAAAGGGGATTTGGGATAGTGCCATCAGAAGTCAGGAATAACGGTGGCGTAAGACCTCCAAGAAATACACATCTCCCCAACAACAAACTCGAGTAGGGAGGGAGTTCCGGACGCATTCATCCCTCTAAGGGCTTCGCGGACTGACGTTTTCACAAATAAGGCTGTGTTCCTTTCTACCACCCCTTGGAGACATGGGCTCCCGACAGTAGTTCCATGAGAACAAGACAGCCAGCGCGACATTCAGGAAGTTTTTACTGCAACGGAAGGTACTTCGATTTAGGTTAGAACGTGGCATACGGAAGTGTATTTTGGTGAAATTTATGCGTCAAATCCGATGGCAGGGCACTGTTTCCACTTTTGTTTTTCATGAAAAATACGACGTCGAAATTTCTTCAAACAATTACCTTTGAAGTTACCCACAACCCATAGATGCTAGTTACGCTATAACTACAGTAGGAAGATGAATTGATAGTGGTTTAAAATTACTTCCCTAATTCTCTACAATTCAGACCGTCAGCCGTTGAACATGAAATATGAAAAATAACCAACTATTGGCACGCTTCCAGACTGTATCATTTTTCTATTTCGATCGATGTAGTGAAGGGTTGCTTCAGAAATTAGTATAAAAAAGATAAACTTTTTTCAATTAAATTTCATACTTCGTAATTATAATTTGAAAATGATAGTATGTTAAACTAAGACAATATTGGGAGACAAGAAGGAGAAGAAGTATATAGGGGGAGAGAAGGCGGAAAGATAAATTTTTCATCAATAATTGATCAGTATAAACTTAAATTTTATTTTTATATTATTATTTATCCAAAATTTGTTATCCGCTGAAAGAATATGTGGATAAANTACATACATACATACATACATACATACATACATACATACATACATACATACATACATACATACATACATACATACATACATACATACATACATACATACATACATACATATAATTATAATGCAGTTATCTATCTAATGATATTTTTCCATTTTCTTCCCTTGACCGTGATACCACTGAAAGGATTTGAAAAAAATTTAAGGAGTATCAACTAATGTAATTATATTACAAAATTTGCTTTAGAAGTGACTGTCCTCAAGAGCCATAAAGCTTCCACTCCCTTGCGTCGAGGAGATGGTTCCTGGGCCTCTTTTACAAAGACAAGGCCGAAATGTTTGCCCAGCACCTCAAGCAAACATTTACACCTCATTCAGATCCCTTAGACCTGTCCAATGAGACTGAGGAGTTCCTGGACATGCCATTACCTATGTCCTTGCCATTCAAGGCAGTAACACCTTCCGAGGTTCAAGTATATAATCTCTCATCTGCCTAAGCGCAAATCACCCGGATATGATTTAATCACCAGTCAAATTCTCCGTAATCTTCCCAAGGAGGCAATTGTATTCTTGACCAACTTTTAAAATTGCATATTTCATCACATGATGTGCGAAAGCTCGGCAAATAACCCCAATTTGACACGGTCCAACCCGGAAGAAGAAACGGTAAATAAAAGGATCATATTACTCTAATTTCTACCAAGTGGAGTTCCTCATTAAGATTATAGTTATTCAGAAATTTTAATGAAGCTGCCAATTTTCCAAATGTACATTAAGATACATTCTCTAAATAGTTATTTAAAATACTTGATAATAGACCTAAAGAATAAATCTATTAAAGGAGAAACATAATTTTGGTCCTAGGATAAGTTTTTGTTTTTGTCTTATATTTTTATTGTGTTTTAATAATAATTATTATCTTTTTGTAAACTTTTGTAAATTAGGAGGAACTTAATTTTGTAATTTAAATTAAGGAAGTAGTAAGTTATTCTAATGCAGCATTGACTTATATTTAGAGAGTACTACTCATAACAAGGTTTATACTCTATTTTTCATTTATTATTTCATTTTTATTAATTTATTGTTTTCATTTAGTATACTTTTTATTAATTATTTTCATTTATTTATACTTAAAGTAATCTGTAAAAATCCTCTTCTGAATTCGCCAGAAGTAGCTAAACAAAAACTTGGAGATCATGTAATAAATGGCATTATCAATAAAGTTTTCAATTACTGTTCCATTTTAATTGTAAAAATGAACCCAAATCTTCAGATCTTTTATTTGTAGCCTAACTAATTTTATAAGAGATTCATAATCATACTAATAGACGTATTCAATTTAATACCTTAATTTTTAAGCCAAGTATAGAACAGAAGAAAAGTTATAAATACTGATTATCAGACCTTATCACAATAAAAACTCTGAGTTACACAAAATTTTGAATAAAGAGGAAATTTTAATGATACAACTAAATTAATGATAAGAGAGTTAGTGCATTTCTGTCTTATGCCCTTTAATTGCTGTCTAAATTACGTAGTATTATTGAATTATATTCATCCCTATTTATATGTCTTCTCTCAGTTTCCTGTGTTCTATCTGCTTCAAAGAAAGTCATTCCTTCTGTTACCATTCAAAATGTTTGAATAGTGGGTGAATTATGTAAAATGTAGAATGTTTTCATTAACTGGTCTCTATTTTAGGGATGTGACTGAAGACCAATTCGCTGATCTACACAAAGTACAAGGAATGAGGGGCATTTACTTAGCCTCACAGGTATTCAAATTTATCTTATTTTTATAGTCTAATACATTGTAATGTTTATGATTTAATATGTTGAATCTTAATCACTCATTTTTGGATCTTTACTCTCATCTCCTCAAGGGTATGAGTATTCTAATAATAATTGACCAGCTTCTATCTGTATTCTCTTATCAACTTAGAGTACTAGTTTTCTCAAAATGAGTACAGGCTTTTGCTCCTTTGATTAAAATATATTCCATCCCAACTACTGCTTAGATGAAACTCATATCACTCACTAATTCAGTTATCTTAGTTAAAGGAACCAAAGTAAAAGTTTACAGCTTTATTTCCTAAGTCAATATTTTGGAGCCTCAATTCTCTCACCCTGGAAAAATTTCTTTGAAGGATAAGAACTACTAGTTACAGCTAGCAGTCATGTCTGTCCTGTACACTTCTTTCCCAAAACTTTTTCGGCCAGCTGTTCTTGGTGTGTGTATTTTATGATAAGACAAGATCTGTTGCTTCGACCCACAGCTATTTCTGGTATTTTTTACTGCATATTTTATATTTAATATCACTCACTTATCGTAAGCTAAGAATTCCATCATTAATAATTCAGAAGAGAAGTTTTGGCTGTGGAATATACAATCGCAGAGGTTGTCAAAGAAAAAATTCATCACACTGGAGCTGCGTAATCTTCACAAATGACCTTTTTTTTTTTTGTTATATTATAGATGAATATAAATAAGAGAAAATATTGAAATTTAATTTATAAACTGAAGAGAACAATGAATGTAAAATGTATGACCACTAAAGTTTAGTTTAGACTAGCCAGGAAAGTTGAGTAGGGGAAGCTTTCATTGTAGTTCCATTCATAAAATTTCTTTTACATTCAGCGTTTTTAATATCGATAAAATAATAATTTCATTTGCTGTTACGCAAAATTTAATTTTATTCGAACTTGATTAATTTTATATGGAAAACCTACATTATTATTTGATCAAACACATATATAAATGCTTTTCTTTCGTCATCCATATAAATTGTGTATGCTAGCTTTTGTTGGGAAGAACAAGGAGTTATCATTTTAATGTATATCATTTTTTGGAAGTTAATTATTTTACTTTTAATTCAAGTGAATGGTTTTTAAAACTCAAACCTAATTAATGGTTTTAGGGTATTTGTTTCACTCACTCGATGCCTATAACCCAGACTAAATGAGGGCGTTTATATGACAGATGCATGTTTTCCGTGAAGGTAATAACTCTATACAAGCGAGATAAAGGAGGACAGAGGGGAAACTAAGAGAGAGAGAGAGAGTGAGAGAGAGTGAGGAGGGGGGGGGGGGAGCGAGACTTACGTTTTCAGAGCGGTAGTATAGTCCAGTGTATGACAAAGCGTGTTAATTAAAGTGAACATTAATTAAGTAAACTCTCTCACTCCCTCACTCTCTCGCTCTCTCTCGCTCTCTCGACGAGCGGTGTTAGCGCACTCTAGGAGAGATGTTTGGCGCAATTAGGAGGTCCTATAGCCTCAGCTTTGGGAGGAGGGGTAAGGGAGGATGGAAAAGGGGGGGAGGGGGTTGCTCTAAAAACGACGAGGGGTGGGGGGTGGAGAAGGGGTTCTCTGATTAATTAGTGAGGATTCGTGTTCTCCAAAGGCGTCCCTCCTCCACGCTCCCCAGCGCGCCAACCTTAAGTGTGTATCCTTTTGCAACTTACTAACCGGGGGGGTCGAGTGCTTTAATTATTTATTTAATGACGCCAAGCCTTGGAGGGAGGGAGAGAGAGAGAGAGAGAGAGAGAGAGAGAGAGAGAGAGAGAGAGAGAGAGAGAGAGAGAGAGAGAG
>KZ806894.1:639640-649714 GCA_000696205.2 Oncopeltus fasciatus | reverse complement strand
TTATTATTATTATTATTTTACATCCCATACTTTTAAACTAATTTTCTAAACTTATTAAATTTTTTTTGTTTAACAATTTTCTATATATTTTAGGGAAACCTCTCACTTCTTATTAGTGTCTTTAAAGAAAAGAATTGTCAGATTCAACCTTGCTGAATTGAAACCTATGCCAGAAGAATTACCAGTTTATAATATGAAAAATGTTATTGCGATTGATTTTGATATGAAGAGCAACTGTATATACTATGCGGATGTTGAATCAGACGAAATTGTTGTAAGCATAGTTATTTTTGTTAAAAATAACTTTATTTAGCTTAGAACATTGCCTTTTGCTAATAATAATATGCTTCTTAACTTTAACATTAATAAACATATTCTTTAAAATATAGTTTATGAAAAATGTGATAGCGAAAAGTGGAGTGAAAATCATTTGTTCAAGTATTTTCATTTAATTCCAAATTATCTAAGTTGTTAATTTTTGTCACTTATTCAGTGATATTTTGGTCTGCTTGCAGACGGTATGCTAAGCTACCCATAAATAGCATAAATCACCACTTTTATCATTTCTACCTTTAACACCACTTATACCATTCTACTAACCTCCCAAGTATAAATCTCTTAAAAAATTTTATTTTCCTGAAGAACCAACATTTTTTGAATAAGTTATTGTTATAAGTATGGTATAAACGAAACAAAATAATTATTTGGAAAACAATTTAAGTAGGAGAGATATATGATAGTTATGTTGATTTCTGTCTAGTGTTCCTTAATTATGCACCCTCCCCATACCCCAAGATCATATTTTACCACTAATTATGAATTAGAGATATTGGCTTCACACATTATCGATATAGAATTTATTTTCTTATTCTATTCTTTTGTTGGTAAATTTAATATTTTTATAATAAACTGTATTATCACTGTCAGATTTATATTCTCCATAAATATTTGTCTACTTGAGTACATCTTTTTTCATAAAACTATTAGTAGGTCTCAAAAGGAGAGTTTTTTTGACCGTAGATATTATTATTAGATGATTTTAGTTGGGGTTCGGTCAAGGTAAATCCTAAGAAATACCCATTTTAAAAATTGTATATTTTTAAAAAGATTATCTGCCAACGTTTCGGCTTACATTGTAAGCCATCTTCAGGGCTGCCTATCATGAAGACAAGANTTTCAGATAGCGTACTATCTCCCTATATGTATCTGATGAGTCTGGGATTATTTTTGTATCTGTCTTTCGACTGATACATGTGTATTTCCCTCGGCCTACTTTCTCATCCAACTGTCTACACATCAGGCCGAAGTTCGCTATGTTTTTTACAAATATTGGAGGGGGCTTTGGTATTCGTGGGGTTTCTGTGGTCTCCATGTTCTCTTCATTAGAGAGAACGTTAAATGAGTTTGCAGTAAAAAATGGCGATGTTTCTGTTAGTTGTGTTGTAGTCTGGGCAATTTCTGAGGGTATGATTGTTGGTGGTGATGGAGGTCTATTTATGTTAGAGGGTTGGCTATTCTCATCGGTATTTTCACTCATGTTGGTGGCTGAAGGTGACTTCGTGACTCTGTTATTATTCTCGTGTTTGGGCTTGTTTTTGGGGGGGGCGACATTTGAGAGCCTCCCACTGAATGAGGGCGCTTTCCTTTCTTCGCTATTTTTTTGTGATGGTAAGCATCACTCATTACGTAAATATAATATAAAAAAAACAAAAACAAAAACAACAGTAAATGTAAATATTTACTGCTCTTTATCGCTAAGCCGGGGGACCAAGCAGAGATTACTTAATCTGCTTAGCCGATAGTGTAAGCCGACCGATAAGAGCCGGCTGGCTGGGAGCTGGAGGGGACGCGCCTGAACAAGCACGTCTGCCTATATGCCCCTCGCTACTAAAAAGAAATGAGTATTTAACTCACTTGCTGTGGGCTTGTTTCTCGGTGAAATTCCTCGAAACTTTGTCAACGTCTTCAGGCTGGCTGCATCTTTAACTGTGACCAGTTTGGTAACAACTGAACACTTTTAATCACTTCAAAAGAAACAATTGCAGAGAGCTAACAAAACATGTCCTCTCTCTACAATGGCTGCTGTCGAACTCCCACTGAAATTAATAAAACTTTCCTTGTTTTCTTTATTTTTGATTGAAAAAAAAATTTTTATTGCAGTTTTAAGTATAAATTATGATATTGAAATGGGGGCAATGTTCTCAGACCTTGAGGATTATTTAAATCCAATATCAGTAAATATTGACATTTTACATGCGTCAAAATGAGAGACACACTTGTTGTTGTTTACTATTTTCTTAATCCTCTACAGTTGAAATCGTTAAGAACCTTTTCTACTTCAGTGTAGTGTTAAATTTTTTCGCAAACAGACCTAAAATAAAACGTGAGTTATGGGGAAAAATAAGTGTTTCTCCAAAGAAGCGCGCCGTTTGATTTCTTCACCCCACAAGGACGGTATGAGTGGTAGAAATCAAACGGCGTTCTTCTTCGGTATATGTAAAAATGTATATTTTTCACCTAAGGATGCATCTTCTGCCCAGTCTAGGTCACAGTGAACCAAAGCATTCTCAACTGGTCAGACTTCCTTGTGTTGAAAGAGCTAATCATCAAGATTTGAAATAGTGCCGATAAAGGCAGACAGTTTTCTTTTATTGACAGATTTTATATTTTTTTAAAGTTAATCCTGTATAATTAAGATTAGACTTCAAAGTAGTCTGATTTGAAACACTCTTCTAGATTAACACTTTCTGATTATGCGTTTTATAAAAATAAAGATTGGGGGGTGAAGAAAAAATATTAACTTTTCTTTTTGTTAAACTTCCACATTTTGAATCGAGCCTATTATCCTTTACATTATATTTATAAATAAAAAAAAATTGATATATTAAGCATGCAGTGCATATAAATAAAACACTTCATGCTTATTCTTCTTGTCGTATTGCAGTTGGAGGTGGCTTGAAAATCTTAGGTAGATGAAAATGCAGTAGATGAATTTATAAAAGTATTGAACTATCTTGTCTGTCATCAGATTGAAAATCTCTAGATAAAACTAATAATTCAACTTGAGCTAATATTAGGGTACTAGGAAATGAAGAGTTAATTGTAGAAAAACTTAGTGTTGCATTAAAAGAGTGATCTCATAAACTTTTATGAACTTAGATGATGGGAAATTGTGACTCAAAATTTATTTGCCTCTTTTTCTTGGTTAAATAATGGGCAGAATCTAAAAATATATTGCCAGCAGTACAATTTGGATGTAGGGAGGATAAAGGACAACATTAGCCTTTTTTTGGCAGTTGCCCTTAAAAAACTTAGAATTTTAGGAAGATACTGTGAATGGAAAGGGTTCCCAAAGAATCTATTAAAGACAGAATTTATTTATTTCTGTTAAGATGTATAAAAATATTTTAAGAAATTAAAAAGTGAGATAACTCTTTAATCATTAGAAACTCTTTTGTCTAACTTAAGGCCCATCTGTCGTTATCAGACAATTTGGGAAAATATAGAACACGTGGTTAGAAGATAAGGTGAAGACCAGATAACTTATATTAATTTTGGAGCCTCAACCATGTAAATGCTTGTATAATGAACAAAGCAGAAGAATTTTTATTATACTTATAATTAGTAACCAACAAGTATCTAAAAAAAATGTATTAAATAGTGGTAATATGGATTAACAGTTTCTCCAAAAATGTTACTTATGACCTTCATCCCTTTGTACCTTCCACCTCTTACCTTCCCCCCNATAACTTTCTAATTCAGCAAAGGAAACTTTACGTTCATTAAAAAAGAATTATAAAAACTATGGTTTTTGTGGAAATTTCAGAATTTTTTTTTTATTTTTGTGGAAAAGCGTAAAGTAATTTTGTGTTATTTCTTATATAAAAATTATTCAATAAAAATTTGAATCTTGGACACCAGTTGGAGATAAAATTTTGCATGTGCTCCATTTTATTTTATTTCAAGCAGAAATAATGGGCCTGAATCTTCCTAGTTGTTCATTCACTGCCTCATTATTTGAGCTGCCACAGACATATGGTCTACATTATGTAGAAAATGGTTAATGTGTGAACAAAATTTGGTCCTTACAAGGCTTAGGTACTGAAATGTCTGCAATTTAATTAGTATAAGCCCTTGGGATTGACATATCTTGAATAACTCATATAGTCCTTCCAGAAGTACTTTCTAAGTAATTGTAACTTAAATTTTTTGAAAGACTTATGTAATAATAATGTACTAGTTAATATTACTTTAAAATTATACTAGGTAATGTTAAAAAGGAGAGTTTTTTTGACCGTAGATATTATTATTAGATGATTCTTGGGATTCGGTCAAGGTAGATCCAAAAAGGACGAGAGAGGACGTCCTGTCCCTAAGTTCACATTCCATGACTAAAGTATAAATTTTCCAAATACACACCATGGGAGGTAGAAAGGTGGGGGGGAAGGTAAGAAGAGGAAGGTACAAAGGAAAAGCGGCCTGTTTCAAGAGAGGGCAATACAAAGGACAAAGGAAAAAAGGAAGGGTATTATTGGAAT
The DNA here is from genome assembly GCA_000696205.2 of Oncopeltus fasciatus. Lineage (NCBI taxonomy): Eukaryota > Metazoa > Arthropoda > Insecta > Hemiptera > Lygaeidae > Oncopeltus > Oncopeltus fasciatus. The sequence goes on along the minus strand of KZ806894.1, from coordinate 645,176 downwards.
TAAATAACTTTGGAACTGGGAAAAATGTTTGACAGGTTTATTGAGAAGGAGGGCTGATGGTTTTTAGAATGTGAAAAATGTTTGAATAAGTTGAAGAAATTTGTTTTACGTCCATTGTTTTATAGAACAAATTTCCTCAACTTATTCTAACATTTTCAACATTCTAAAAACCATCAGCCCTCCTTCTCTATAAACCTGTCAAACATTTTTCCCAGTTCCAAAGTTACCTATTCCCAATAATACCCTTCCTTTTTTCCTTTGTCTTTTTTATTGCCCTCTCTTGAAACAGGCCGCTTTCCCTTTGTACCTTCCACCTCTTACCTTCCCCCCCACCTTTCTACCTCCCTAGGTGTGTATTTGGAAAAATTATACTTTAGTCATGAAAATGTGAACTTAGGGACAGGACTTCCTCTCTCGTCTTCATGATAGATAGGTGTGACAAATTATTGTTTTAATGTTATTCAATTATTTTTCAAAAAGTTGTCTGCATGTTTTTCAAATTGGTTTTTTTCAAATTATTTTTTTTAAATATTTTTAAATTCTCTTACATAGCTTTCTGCATTCATACTTTTGATATCACATTACTTTATTGTAATTCTCTATTATATTATTGTCAATTATTATTGTATTCTCATGACATTGTATTTCTATAGCCCTGAAGATGGCTTACAATGTAAGCCAAAACATTAGCAGATAATCCTTTAAAAAAAATACATTTATTAAATTTGTATTTTTTGGATCTACCTTGACCGAACCCCAACTAAAATCATCTAATAATATACTAGGTAATATGTGATTCAGAAATTTTTAAAATAATTTTGCATTGTTATATCATTGAGGCTAGAACCAGTCAAATCCCTTTATAAAAGATAAGATTAGTCTGACAAGATAAGGTTATGCTGAAAAGTCTGGAATTCAAAATGCCCTTCTAACAAACTAAGAGTGTGTTAAGAGGGACTACTGAGGGAAAAGTTCCCATTCTACTGACTAAAACTCAAGACCACCTGATGTGTGAGGTATAACAAGTCCACCTTTGTCAGGTGGAAAAATTATCTTTAACTAATTTTTTTTTTTCTTTCCAATATATTCAGTATCCATTTTATAAAGTCCATTATACACAGTTTTATATTTTCATTTATTTATTCTTTGTTAGATTATGACATCTAGACACATTTCTATATTATTTTTGTATATTTTCATATTCAGCCCTGATGAAGGCCTGAAATTCAGGCCAAAACTTTGGCTAAAATAAAAACCTTTTTGGTTACAAATTAATTAACATTTCTAATTCTTCAACTACCAAGTTCAAATTCCTGATAATCCTCTCTTCATAAATTAAAATAATAATTTTTAAAAAAAATCTTCAATTATTATTATGCATAACTTCTTAATTCCCCATTTTAACAAGGAAAATGAAGTGTTTCATTTATTTGAAGTTACTCGTTAGAGATAATTTTTATTTACATTATGTCATAAATATGAAAAGAGCTTTTCCCAATTTCACTAGGTGAGACTCACAATTAATTGTCGGGATAGTAAGGTCCTTATCTCTTATCCATTGTTAAGGAGTATGAAAAGTAGAAAATTAGTTTTCTTAATATTATTTATTGATTTGCAAAGGCAAGCTTCAATAACAAATTTGGTTTCTTTATTTCAGTGATTGGGGGACCTTCTAGTAGTCAAAGTTATATTCTGAAATATCTTTCTTATATTGGCTTTTTGTAGTAATATTCATAGTCATCATAATTGCCTTTCACTACCCACTATACAGTGAGTTCATAAAAATAAAGTGTTCTAATCATAAATTATATTTGTAAGATGTTGATAGCTGTGAGCTATCCTATTCTTGTTTCCTAAAATGTTATGTCAAATTCTTTTTTAATTCTTACTTTTCATTTTCCTTATTTCTGTTTTCATTATTTATTGGAACTGCTCAAATATCAGTTTTTAATTAAATGTTTTTATTTTGAAAAAATTAAAAAAAAATGCTCTCGCTAGTAATTATTAAAAAATGTCAGAGGAGACTCTTGCTTAATATTTTGAATTTGTAAGTGGAGTTTTTAATTTGCTTTTCAGAGGCAATGTTTGTCAGGAAATAAGACTCGTGAAGTTCTTGTCAGTAGCAGCCTGCCTTCTGTTGAAGGTCTGGCTTTTGATTGGATCTCTAAAATGCTCTATATTTCTGATGGTAATCTAGCAAAGATTGAAGTAATCAGAACAGACATTGCACATTCAAACAGAATGAGAAAGACAATCCTTAAGAAACCTATTCTTGAAAGGCCTCGGGGTATTGCAGTTCATCCAGTTGCAGGGTATGTGTTTATCTCTGTTACTGTTAATGTGTATAAATTCTGAGTATTGTAAATATAAAGAATAATATATATTCAAATTGATGTTTAGAAATATTGTCTACAGAAAAACTCAATCAATCATCATATTTGAGGAAAGTTTAGCACTAGTACGGAATGGGTACTTCATTCTTTTAAAATTTGTGTTTTTTGGATCTACCTTGACCGAACCCCAACTAAAATCATCTAAGAATAATATCTACGGTCAAAGAACTCTGTTNTTTCAAATCTATTTTTATTTTATTTACTTTTTCTTTTCTTTTTTACAATAAAAATATATAAACCCTCCTCTCGCTTGACTGATTTCAGTCATATTGAACTCGTCCAATGCAATTAGAAAAAAAAAAACTCAAATACCAAATTTAATTTCTTTATTTTAAAAATTGTGTATGCTAGAGTGCTAAAGTGAAATGTATTTAAACATATGTTATATTTATCGTTTCTTCTTCCGGGTTGGACCGTGTCAAATTGGTGTTATTTGCCGAGCTTTTGCACATCATGTACGGTAAATACTTCTGACGACCGTCGAAGCCTACGTGAACATATGTTATATCCTTTTAGTTTCTCCTGATTATGATTAGTGAAAAACTAAATTAAAAAAAACCTTCAAAATTTATCATGGGACCAATATGAATAGCTTGATTTTATGCTGGAAATCAGCCAAAACTGAAAATAATATAGTTGATGTACTATTTTATAAATGTTATGATTTACCATTTCATTCAATTATTTTGAATAAAAGACAATTATTTTAAGAAAAAACAAATTAGTTTTTAACTTGGATATTTGAACTTGTAATCAATCATTATTGCATTCTTTTATTTTGTGCTTCTGTAGTACATTAAATAGGCAAGGAGCAATGGTGTCATGGTTGCAAACAAAATTTAATGTTAAAAATATATTTTTTTTCAAGATGAGCCACAGGCTACTGCCTATGGCATACTTGCCTTGTTCTCACACTATTTCCTTGAACTCTTTGACTTCTCACAGTTTAAATTTTTTTTAATTAAAGAGATTACACTATTTTTGTATTTTGTTGCATATTTTTACTTTATGGTCTATACTAAATGTGCACGACTAAACATTAATATTAATTCATAATCAGTGTTTGTAGAGTTCTCTCTATTGATAATTTACTTTCCATAGGTATTTATTCTGGACTGACTGGTCTAAGTCCCATATTGGTCGATCGAATTTAAATGGCTCTGATGTTCGTTATTTATTTAAAAATCCTGAAGTAAGTTGGCCTAATGGTATCACAATTGATTACATTGCAGAACAAATTTATTGGGTTGATGCGAAATTGGACTATATAGCTGCTGCAGATTTGCATGGGCGTGATTTTAGGAAAATTATTAAAAGTGAAAATAAGGTAAGTTTCATGTTTCTAAATGTTGCCTACTGGTAATACTAAATTATATTTCCAAACTACTTCTTCTCCCTCTACCTCCTCTACCATTTTTAGAGCAGATGATATATTTCCAAACCTTGATCATAATTTATTTAAATATTTGTACTATTAACATTTTTTTATTCTATTGGTAATATGTACTTTATGATCTCTAACAAATAAGTAATCTATAAAATCTCTTATAGTATTAAAGTCACTTACTAATAAAATTAAACATTATAAAATGAACTTCATTTAACCTAGCTCTAAGATTAAGAATGAATAATGAATAGTTTTGAAGAGTGTTGGGAAATATTTCATTTAAAGCTCATTCAAATTAAATTTTAACTTAATTTAACCTAACTCTGAGTTTTGTGTATCTTGAAAATATTTTTTACAATTTCCTTGTGTTTAAATTGGCTAGATGGTTTCATAATACATATTAACACTTTTCTTTAAAAGTACTCCTAAGGTATCCTAAAAAGGAGTGTTTTCAAAACAAAAGAATCTTATGAAGAAAGAATAATGTAAAGAATTTAGTTATGGTTTTTGACATAGAAACCTCTTTTGTCAGACTCATAGTCAGTGTTTTTTTCGCTATGCAGAAATTTTAATAATAATTTTTGATCTTTCCAGAAGCAGCAATTTCATCCTTTTTCTGTTGCTGTTTTCAAAGACTATGTGTATTGGGATGATTTAGAAATGAAGAAGATATTTGTTGCTGATAAGGATCATGGTATAAGCAAACAGAATCTCACAGATAATCTTGAAGGCCTAGTAGATTTAAAGGTGATTATTTAAGGTGCAATCTGTGTATTACAAGGAATGTTGGGTTGAGATAATTAAAAACAACGAATAAGGTTTTCAAATTCAAAATATAAATAATAATCTTTAAAAAAATTTCAAAATAAAAATGAGCAATAAAAGTTTGTCACTGTGTGGAATCACTAATTAAATTCCCTAGGTTTCATTAAAGGGGGATATAAATAATTATATATGACAAAATTTAACCTGAAAGCTGAATAAAACAAGGATAAGGAAAATATAATGTTATACAGTGAGATAGGTATTTATTATGTATCTTCCATGTATTATGTCATTCATAAACATGGTACAGAACACAGATTTTAGATAGTTCATTTTTATGTTACATACATTTTCATAACACTATTAATAAGAAAGATATTATAGAGATTAGATTTTTTTTAGGGGAGGGGGGTCGGTCAAGGTAGATCCAAAAAAAATACCAATTTTAAAAAAGTGTATTTTTTTTTTAAATTGGTATTTTTTTTTTCAAGGATCTACAAGGAATTGTACTACAAGGAACCCCAACAAAAAGAAATCTAATAATAATATCTACGGTCAAAAAACTCTCCATTTTAAGATATTATAAAGATGTTCATATGGGCTTCTACTGTCTCCTGAAATATTCATAAATTATTTTTTCCGTGCCTGATCGTGTACAAAAGTTTTGAATTGGCCCTATTTATAACTTTTCCTAAGTAGGATAGAGGGTGTAAAAAAAAAAAAAAAAAAAAAAAAAAAAAAATCAAAATCAAGGATCTTAACAGGGTGTCAGGGTAGCTCAGTGGATCCGTTCGGTACTTGAAACCCTGATACTGATATTGTTTATACCGCTAGGACAAGCTTTTATTTATAAATAAAAGCTTTTCCTGAGCCAAGGATGTTTAGAATGGGGTGGCTACTTGTAGATAGCCCCTTTCTCCCATGAGACCTTAAGTGGTTAAAAGAGAGGCTAACATTTAAAAATGAAAAAATAATAGTAATATAAATATAT
>KZ806894.1:607636-632734 GCA_000696205.2 Oncopeltus fasciatus | reverse complement strand
TAAAATTAAAAGAATAAAATATTCTAATGGAATCCACTAATGACTGACAGAGGCAGCTTTTTTCATTATTTTCTGTACTCAACTCTATAAAAAAAAATCTAGTATGATCTCATTAGTTTCCTGTTCTTAGCTACCTTTGACATACAGTAGTACTAAAATAATGAGGTCAAAATTCTGAGTCATGATTAAAATCAGGTACAGGTTTAAGTGAACAAAAGCTTTTTTGATTCAAATGGATCAAAGGTATTTGTACTTGGCAGTTTACAAGTGTATGTTCTAATTAATCTTGATGTGAAATAAAAGCATCTCATTCATAGAGTTGAAAATTGTAATCGCTTGTTCTGTAGGTGTAATAATGAAAACTTTCTTCAGACCAGAAACTTCTATTTACTCTGAGCCTAATATACCATTTGCAGTATTTTTAGGCTCCATATTTTTGGAAATCCAGGCTATTTATATTTAAGGCATAACAATATCAATTAAAATATTGTTGAGGTTGTCCCAATAATTATTATGAATTGTTATGAAATTTAGTCCATACCTCTTTCTTTTTCATTAGAAATGTAAACTGCTAATCTTCACTCTGTAAGAATTATATTTAATTAAAGCTGAGTGCTTCCATTCTCTATGTCTCATCCTCAGAGCCCAGGAATCTCTCAGTCTAGTGATGGACTTTTTCTTTTTGTTTATTTATTTATTTTTGTAAACAAGTTTATTTTTAATCCATTACTCCAAAGATTTAATACCAGTAAAAGGGAATTAAATAAGTCTAGTAATTTTTTTAAAATTTATCAAGGACTTGTTTCATTTGTTATTGTGAGTCAAGAATCATCTAATTATATAATTATAATTGGTGTCATGACTAAAAGAACTAAAGATGTGTTCACTGAACAACTGAAATGAAAAAACTAGCAGGAAAACATAACAACTGGGAGGCTTTCCTTTCAGAATTAGAATAACCATTTGATGGTTTGTATTAATTCATAATTCATTAAGTTTAAATGAATATGAATTCTTTCAATTTTTTATCTAATCTTTCTTCCTCCCTTCTGTTACCCTCCTACTGAACCTAAACAATTGTTACTGAAAGTTTTGTATAATAGGATTAAATACATTTATAAGAGGAAATAATGCATAACCTAATAAGATCTAAGTTGTTCACTTTTATTTATTTTTCATTTAAATAAATTGTTTTGATTTTCATTTATATGTATATTTATTTAAAAGTAAGGTGGTATCTATTCTAATTTAATTGATTATTTTTGTTTCTCAGATAAACAGTTCCGTTGTGCAGAAGGCTCTTCATGTATTCCTAAATCTTGGGTGTGTGATGGAACCGAGGACTGCATTGATCATTCAGATGAAGTCAATTGCACAAAGCCTGATTGTACTGAGCAAAACAAGTTTCAGGTATTTATTACTTTTTTAAGTTCATTTCTAATGACCCAGTATGGATTGAATTAAAATTATATTCTTAGGTGCTAAAAATTTCTATATATAATATTAAGTAAAGCTGTATTATAACTTTATTTTAAATCTAAAATTTCAAATTGTAAGGATTTTGATTTTAATTATTTTGTAATAATTGCTAGTTTTAAAATTGAGGTTTTATGCTCTTAGGCAGTCTTGAGCTCTGTTGAAAGAAGTTTTAAATTGAATTATAAGATGTGTTTCCTTTCATTTTTTGAGAGGAATAGTGTGATTGTTACAATATTTTAATATAATTTTAACTTATGAAGAACATTCTAAGCCTTGATTCTGACCTGAATACGAGGTTTTTAAAATATCGGCAAGTATTCAGCATTCATTTCTACATCCTAATAAAATAATCACCATATTAATTCAACTTCTGCAGTCAAGTTCAATAATATGGTCACAACCATAATACAAATGTGTTCACTCTCTGGTTACTCTCTGAGAAATAAAGGCTATCGTTTTTCCTCTCCATTTTTTTATATTTATCAATTTTACATTGAGTACTCACTGCCTAATGTTCACAAAAAAATGTTCATCATTCTTTGGAACATGATGGAAATCAGGAAGAAGGAAATGATAAGATATACTGAAAGGAGGAAGAGAAATTTGGTTTAAAGGTCTGCAGAAGAGTATGGGAATAGGCTGTATTTCTAACAAGAATGAACATTAACTACTAAGTCAAGATGTGCTGAGTCAGAAGTCAGTAAGAATAATTGGTAGGCTGATAATAAGGGGGCTGATGATAAACATCAAGACAATGATCAAGAAATATTATATTTATACAAGTAATCACTATCACTAGCAGTTGGTCTCAGGAGGAAATTTTTAAGCATATTGAATCTTTTTCTCATAATTTTGCGACTTTTAGATTTAAATTCAAATAAAAAAATTTTTTTTAAATATGTTGGAATTCCATTCTTTATTATACCTTTTCATAGGAGAGTGTTTTTATTTTTTAATAAATTTTGCTTTNTATATATATTTTTTTTAATTTATGTATCTTGATTGTTTTTATTTTCAGTGTTCAATATCTAAGAACTGTATTCATAAGTCATGGGTTTGTGATGGTGATTACGATTGTGGTGGAATAGATAAGAGTGATGAAGAAGACTGTTATCCAAAAACATCTGATGCCACAGTTGCCACCAGTACTTCCACTGAAAGTCCTGTAAGTTTCATGTATAGGCAGGCCTTGAAGGTTCTAATAGAGATTTTCGCTTAAACCTTATTCCCTCAGCACATTATTATGCCTCAATTTTTTCTATTATATTTTACTTGTTTCTTCCAGAATAACCATATTCATTGAAGTACTTTGAAGGATATATACAGTGAACACTCAGACAAAATTAAATTTTTTTAAAAAGTTTAACATACTTTGCTTAAAACATTTGGCTGTTGACAAACTATAGCCATAAAACTGTATAAATCTAAAGAAATTTTTTTTTTTTCAAGTATTCTAATTCAATAGTTTAATAGGTTTAATTTTGTCTATTTAGTGAAGTTTAAAATCATTACATGAGGAGAGAAGGTGACCAATGACACCACTCTCAAATTATTTACAGGCTATGTCCCCAGGAGGTCACGGGGCCATCTTCCTTTGAATCGACGGGGGGAAGAGTTACAGCCCAGTCAGTAGGAGCCTCCTTACCAAGATATATCTCCATCAATCACTCACAACTCAGGATGAACATGTCTGGCTGTGTTACTGCTATGTCTCGATTTCCTCTCCAACTTCGGCCCAAGCCATGGTTGTCTTTCCGCATGGGGTCCAACACTGACATAATGGTGTTAATGACCAAAAGGTCACAAAAGAACAAAAAAAAAAACATCCGAACAACTGGCACCCTGCTTTGACAAACCAACAGATATGGACATCTCATGATGGTGACTTCAGGCAGGACTTTCGTAGTACCTAGTCCCAGTCGAGGTCTCACAGGCACTGGCATTGCAGACTCCCATCACTAAAAGAAGAGATAATGGTTCATGTGGTGTAACGGTACATCTTCGGAGCTTGTCATGATCGTTGCAGGGATGCCAGCAAGTTAGGTCAATAAAATACCATGATCATCAATTCTGAAGATGGTGTTTATTAAAAGCCAAAACATTGGCGTTAAAAAAATAAAGTATCATGAACTTTTTCATATATGACTTTTTTTTTTTCTGAACCCCTTTTTAACCTCAATTATTGATACATTATTGAATTATTATAATCATTTATAATATGACCAATTTTTCCTCTTATTTGTATTTTATTTTTTTTTTTACAATTTTTTATAATTTTTCTACCAGCATTTTATATTATTTCCCACTGCTTTTATATATTCCTGTAATTTTTCCAAAGTTATAATGAAATTTATTTCTTACCAGTCTGATGAGATGGTAATCTATGTAGACCTCATGAGCTGCCTATGTATAGTAAACAGTTACCGATAGTCTCTGATAAGGTACATGAAATTCTAGAGACATTCTACTACTATAATTAAGACCTTCAATTTATGGTGGAAATAAAGAAAGATGAAGAAACAGCTTTTCTAGAAGCAGTGATAAATAGAGAAAAATAGTTAAAAGGAATAGTTTAATCATGAAAAGGGATAAAAAAAATATGTTTTAAATCAAATGATTAATTACTAGTCAGCACACCCTATGAGCCAGTGAATGCATCGCTTATCAGAATATTAATACACTGCAAAACCTGTACACCAATATGAAACTGGGCATATAGAAAGAGGACAGTACAGAAGTGGTGTATAAGGCAGAGTGCAAGACTGCTAAAAAGTATATTGTGGTGTTACCATTAGGTACCTGAGAAACAGAATTCAGCAGCACCCGAATTATGTTAGCACAAAATCAGGGAAATCTGAGTCCTCAGTATGTTGTCAGCCAGTGTGCCCATTGAAAAATTTATTTTTTTATTAGCTTAAACAGAAATATATAAGTGCAGGTGTCATTATTTATTTTTGTTAATAATTTTAATTTTTGACTAACAAGTTTAGCTTTTGTGTTATTTAAATTAGTTTTGTCAGAATTTAGAGATCCTATGCTGGAGGGGGGGTCTCTTTAAACCGGTGAAGACCAGCTGGGTCTCTGGCCTAACACATAGTGACATTTGACACTCTTATATCCAAATGACACTTTGTGTTAGGCCAGAAGGAATATCACTCCTAATACCTGACCTGCTAACTTCTGGAAGTGTGTCTATACTCATCCCTTTAGGAGTGATATTATCTAAATAAACTTTTTCATCATTAGTAGTGCGAGTAGATTTGCTTCTAGTCATACCAGATATAAGAGTGCCAAATGGTAGATTAGCTACTGCACTGGCGAGTGATGCAATTTGTTTTCATGTATTTTTTATAGTTCAAAGGGTTTCCAGCGGCTTGGCAGGAAGTTGATAAGGCTTTGTTTTTATTTTTAATTATGTTTTCAGCAACTCTATAGGATACTTTTTTCAAAGGCTCTTATTTTTTCGATACATTTTTCAAATTTATATTTAGGGCAATTTCTATCAAAAGATGGATGCTGTCCATCGCAGTTAACACATTTTGGATTCTCTGTTGTTAGTTCCATGACAGTCGCTACCCCATTTTCTATATATTATGTTGATTTGACAGTGTTTACTTGAGTGTCGATGTTTGAAGCATGAGTAACACAAAAAAGGGTTAGGCTCACTCTGAGGATTTGAAAGTCTAAAATATTTTTTCTGATGGTTGTGATTTTTCAAAAGTCAGAATAACATGTGGAGTCAACATTTTTTGACCTTGTATTTTTTTTCTTTTATTCTGAAGACTTTTACTACATCGTATGGTCTTAATTCTGTTTCTATTTCTTCTCAAGAGCAATGAAGAAGCTCATTAGAAGAGATTGATCCCTTGGAGTAATTCAGGTTGTACTTCCCTGTGAAAGAAGGCTGGCAGCATGCAGATAAGCAGCAAGTTATTGCAGATAACTCTAATCCCCAGGAGCTCAAGAGAAGGTGCTTTCACTATTGAGGCTGAACCCATACTGTTGGAATATTTGAGAATTTCTATTGCTTTTCTTTTGGTCCTTTGTTGGTAGTTGTCTGTCTTGGCTATCACTTTAGTTTTTTTCAAATGGAATGTGTGATATCTTCCTGTCAGTGGTATATCTTCCTGTAGTCAATCTTTATTCCATGTTTTTGAGTACCCTAGATATCTTCTCTGTTGTGCCTTCAACATAAAGAAGTGTGACTCTTTGACTGGTCCGTCAGTGTCCTCAGTCAAGGTGGGTGTCCTGTTCTTGGAATGAGAGAGTCTTCGTAGTCATTCTTCCTTAAAGTAGTTCGAAGTGCTTTCTTTTCTTGGGTAGTTTGTTGGACTCGCAACCCAAGAAACGAAGGCATTTTTGCTTTGTGGAACAGAGTTCTTATAACTATAACTTATAATTATTAGATGTTTTTTTTGTTGGGGTTTTGTCAAGGTAGAGCTACCTTGACCTAACCCCAACAAAGAAACATCTAATAATAATATCTATGGTAAAAAAAACAACTCCATTGGAACATATAACTTATAATATCTTATCTAATTTGTATTTTAATTCATTTTAATTTTAATGTCTAGTTGGTTTTATTATTTTTATTTATTTATCTACCATGTGACTCACCAAAGTTTGCTTAATTAAATATCTAATACTGCTTACTGTTCTGATATTTTTTCATATAAAATTGGATTTTTTTTTTTTTTTTTTTTTTTTTTTCCAGCCTTCCTGCAAAGATTTCATGTTTGTTTGTGGTGATGGAAAATGCATTCCAGAATGGTGGAAATGTGATTCAGTAATTGACTGTCCTGATCACTCCGATGAGCTTGGCTGTGACAACTCAAACCTAACACATGTGACATCTACAAATCCTCCAGTTCAATTAAGTTGTAAATATAACGAATTCATGTGTGGTTCTGGTAAGTTATTTTAACATTGGTAATTTTAATTTTTTATAATAATGTTTTACATTGCTTTGAATTTTTATAAAAGCAATGGGAAAAAACCTTGCATCTTAATGGTATTTTGGGTCCTAAATTTTCAAGATCTGTAAAATTGAACTATTGGTAACCAGTATAAAATACAGTTAAATAGTAGGATTTGGGTTAAATAAATAATGACTGCAGAAGAATTGCATTTATTTTTGGATTATTATTGTCAGTGACTGTCTCTACTCTATCTCCACTTTCATTGTGACTTTCTCTTTCTCGGGAGGCTCCTAAAATAAAAGTTCCTCGCACAGGAGCTGTATAAACTAAGTTAATTTCGCAGCATCATAGTTATTGAATATTTGTATTTGAACTTTCTAAATCATGTGAACTCCATCCCTAATGTCTCAATTTCCTAATAGCACAATGAAACAAATAGAAGTCCAACATGCAGAAGTTGTGTAACTAAGCAAATTTCCTATCTTTCACTCAGGGAACTTAAATGAGAATAATCACCTTAAAAGTTGTACCTGTTAAGAGCTGTCCCTGAGGGTGGCACTAAGACCAATCTGGAGGGTAGAGGTGAAAAGATGTGCTCAACCTAGAAGTGTTTATTTTAGAAGAAGGTAAAGTACATTTATTTTGGAATATAATCCATTAAGCAGGTTTTGTAATAATGTTACATAAAGTTACTTATAAAAAATTAAATTTTGCCTCTATTCTCTTTCATAATATTTTCATAACACTTAAAATAACAAATATATTGATGATTATTCAATTTGGTATCTCAACAAACTACTCTTCCTCCTCATTCCATTTCCACCAAAAAAACAAATATGTTATAAGATTATTAAGGATGGTTATGGAGTGTAAATTAAAAAATATATATGTTTTGCATTTCTTGTTCTATTCAATTTTTTTTAAACTAATATTAACAAGGATATTGAGATTTCAAATTTTGTTAAGTTTCTTAACCTCTTCTTTCCCTCATTGATGATTGATTTATGAACTCTGCCTCTAATATTGTGTTTAAATGCAACTTGCTTGATTCCATTGTGAAAGACCAGAAAGCATGGCATTTAGAGCTTGACAGTCTGAAACACACATATCAAAGCATATATCAAAAGTATACCAAATAATTGGGTATGTCAAAGGGTATTTCTGAGGGGATTTGGTATATCAAAGGAAGGATTGGGTATATCAAATTGCGTGTTCCAGGTATGAAAGCCACATTTGAAATATCTAAAAAAGGAGCCATTTGGTCAAGGAGAGGGCTTTAGCTAAAAGTACAAACAAAACTATAAAGATTGTGGACTGTAAGGCAAACTGGTAAAAAAAAAAAATAATAATAATAATGCGGTATGAAGAGAAACAGGGAAAGAAAGAAGAAAAAATAGAAACAGTTAGAAAGTAAGAAATAGCTAAAAAAGTAAGAACAAGAACCAGTGAAAAGTCACTTATCACCATTTTCACTATTCCTCGGATCATCGGCTGTTTCTTTGGTTTCAAAAAACAGTATTCAGAGCTCTTTCCACTGTAAATTCCACCAAATGGATCGGATCTCATCTGGTTCAAAATATCTGCTTCACCACTATGTAGAGATCTGAAAATCCTGTAATTTCTTTAACTGCCCTAAATCATTATTTTCAGAGCAAAATTTGACAACTGATGTCAGGAAAATTGTTATAGTTTAAACCACCATAGAAAACAATATAATTTAAGATAAGAAAATAACAGGTCACAATAGTGTGAGGGAGGCAGTTGCTATAAGTAAAGTTAAAAATGGCTAACAAATTATGGAAGTGTCCTTTTCCTATCTAAAATTAATGAAAATCTAATTGGATTTGATGAATAAAAATTGACATGATAAAAAAAAAGGTAATTTTGTTTATGTTTACAATTATACAAATATGATACTTTATAATTACATTTGTATACACTATATACAGATTAGTAATGAATATTATACATTTACATTTAATACAGTTACAGATTAGTTACTATATTATGTTGAGAAGGTTAACATCTTTTAATAGAGTAATAATTCTATCTATAAGTTGTGAGTCTTCGAGTATTTCTGGTGAATTTCTAGGGATTTCATGCTTGCTAAAATACTTGTTGAGTAATGGGCATTCTTCGAGAATGTGACTTACAGCTAGAGGGTTCTGACAATTTTGACAAAATGGTTGTGCTTTGTTGTTAATTAAAGATTATTAATTACTCAGTAAGATTAGTGTTGCCTATCCCCTACCTCATTATCACCACCTCTTCTCTCCGATTACCTCTTTCTGTATTCTTCCAGTGTTTGGTTATTGGCTTGATTCTTCTTAATTTGTTTGTAAGAGGACTCTCAGACCACATAGTTACCCGTTTTATCTAATTCTTGTCCTAAGCCCTGTTTTGAGGTCACTCCCCTCATAAATTTCTATAGGAAGAATGTTCATTTTGACAGCTTCTTTTGCAACACTGTCTGTCTGCTGCTTCATTTCCTGCTATTCCTGAATGTGAAAAAATCCATAAAAACTGTACATTTTGTTTAAGTTTTTCAAAATGGTCAGATAATTCTTGATTTTGCTAATTATGAGCCCTGATTTCTTGTCATTTTGAATTTCTCTTGGGAGAAACATCGAATCAGTACAAATTAGAATTTTATTGTTAGATTTGCTGATTCCTACATGAAGTGCTGAGGCGATTGCTTACAATTCTGCTGTAAATACTGGAGTATATGAGGTAACTTGTATTTTTTTTTTTAATTCCTTCATGTATTATAGCAAAACCTATATTGCCATTGCTTTTGAATGATATCAAAATCAAAATACGTTCCTAAAAGTGCGTAAAAACTGGTAAGTATATATTTGAATCTTGCTTTTTAAGAGACAGGTCTACTTTAAGGGGTTTTCACCTCATTTGCACTGTATATGTAAGCTTAGGACTTGTGCACATGTGAAGGGGAACAACTATATACAAATAAGGACATACCTATAAAATAAAATTAAATATGGTTAATGAGGTTAATTATAGAGTAAGCCTACATGATACTTTAGTATGAAACTACTTTAACATGAAGTTACGACTAAGAAATTATTTTAATCAACAATTACATCTTTTGTGAATACGTCTTTCTTATATGATATAAGTAAGAACTAGCCACTTCCCTTTATTACCTATTTGTAATAATTAGCAAAATTAAAAACATTGGCAGAGTGTTCAATGATTATTTATGAAATAAGTGAACATTAGGATATTAACTCTGTATTTGATTTTTTTAATTTTAATTTCTCCAGGTGAATGTATCCCCAGCTCTTGGACTTGCGATAATAATAAAGATTGTTCTGATTATTCTGATGAAGCAAATTGTACAAAACACACTGAATGTTCAAAAGTTGGCTATCAAAAGTGTCGTTACTCCAATAGTTGCTATGACCCTCAGAAAGCATGTGATCATGTGTTTGACTGCCCCGATCATTCTGATGAGCTTGATTGTACACCAGATCAAAGTAAGTATTTTTGTCCCCATGCCTTTATGTTAGCACCTTTTAGGTTTTATCTCAAACTGTTCTAAATTCACTTGTATTTAAATATTTTAAATGTAATTTATGCTTTTCGTGTTCTCTAATATACTGGAGAAATTAGTATGGATTTCGACCAGGATTAGAAAAATAAAATACTCCAAAATTGTTGGCTGTTTTTGTCAACAGTTGAGCTCTTCACTCTGAGATGTGACCATAAACCTCCCTCGGAGATCTCTCCAGACTCCGATGATGAACTTACAAGTTAAGTCGAAATGAGACAATAATAAAATAATTACCCAACAATTTTGGAGCATTTTATTTTTCTGATCCTGGTCGAAACCCTGACTAATTTCTCCAGCATAATACTTGATGGCCAATGAACCTCCAACCATACCTTCTCTAATATAGTTATTGATTTTTTATTCAATGTATTAAATTTCATTTATTATTTACTATTTAATAATATTTTAATCATTTATGATTATTACTATTTAAGAATATTCCATGCCACTGAGAATATTTGATTTTATCAAGGGAATATAAATAAAGAAAACCAATGCAATGGTTCATGGAAACTTCAGATTTATATTTTATTTGTAACTGATGCAATTTTTGAAAATGAATAAAAATATTGGTATGTGTTTGTACTACATGCTAGTCCATTGACTCATTGAGCTCATTAGCTCTCTTATTCTAGAGTGAAATAAATTACTTAAAAGGATTATCCAGCAAACTTCAGTTACTGATAACTAATTCTAAGTTGTTCGTCGTTTTAATGACGAAGTAATTTTATTTTTCTCATTGGGGTTTTTACACGTCTTGATTACTGACTTCTAGTTGAGTTAATTTTGTTTAAATTATACAGATTTGCTTTGTATTAATAGACATTTCACACATTTCATTCTCAAACATAATTTCTTTTGAAACATAAATTAGAAGTTATTTTATCTGAGAACTTCTTTATTTGTTTTTCTATTCATACAGCTTCACAATATTCTTTGGTACACTCATGTCTCTAAGGTTTCCAGTTTTTTTCAAACAGCCTATGGGAGTGTCTACGACATCTTACAATGTAACAATACTGACAAAACGAGACTTCTGACCACATGAATTTTCAGCATATCAAATAGCATATCAAAATTGGACAACTAGAAAGAAAATTGAGTCTTATTATATTTAAATTGTTTAAGACATAATATAACTCTCAAGTTTTCCAATTTAGGAAGACAAGTAGGCCAAAATGTTTTTATTTTTAATTTATATTTAATATAGTCACTTCAGGAAGATTACACTGGGGAACACATTTTTTGTTGAGTTAGATCTGACACTGTTTTTTCACTAATTCTTGGCGTCTGAATCTAAGAATAACCACAGATTTTGTCTATTAAGGCAACTTTTTAAACTACAGGATATTTTCAGAAATCATAAAAATCATGCATTTAAAGTAAAAACTTACCAATATACAGTTTACAAAACGTTTAAAGTAAGTTAAATCGAGTTAATACATATAAAATTATTTTTTTAATGAACAGTACCTAAAAATTGAGATAAAAATTTGCATTTGTAGCTTTTTCTGGAGTGTTTAGTTTGTGTATATTTGTGCTTGATGCTCCAACAATAGTCAGCCATCTTATGTACATCCCATCTACCTTGATACCTTGCTTCCATGACCCTCAAATCTTGATGAAAATGCTCATCACTCACTGTACCAAGATTGTCCAGGTTATTAGCTAGGTGGCTGTGTAAAAAATGCAATTTTATGCTCATGTTGCAACCTAGCTTTTTTTTTTGGAAGCTATCCAAGAGTTGCTAGACGATTTCGGAGTAATTCAATGCTCGTGTATTTCCAAGATTGTCCTTAACAATGTTTTTGAATGCCATAACCGTATTCCCCTTCTTCCAAAGAGGGAAATTCATTGAAAACTGGCACGGGTACTTCGGCTGAATACTTTACTGGGCATATAGCTGACAGTAAACTAGGATACTCTATTTTACATTTGTTTTTCTTGTTTTCACTATACAAAAGTAACAATCACTTGAATGAACTTTGAGCTCACGCCAAATCATAGGAATATCAAATGAAAGCTTAGCACGTGCTCCCTTGGTCCACATCTGTAACCCTTAACACACTGTTTACACACTTTATGAGGTACCCATGCTTATCTTGATCAACAAGTTTCACTTTAAAATAAGCAAAATATGCTTGTCTGACAAATGTACTGATGTTTGTCCTTTGACTGGGAATGGTAAAACTGTCACATATATAATAAAATGAATCGGGGCTGTTTTCGCACTTTCGAGCAGAGGTTTCAGAGAAACGTTTCAGTTCAAACACACTATGTAGTTCTATATAATGTTCTTTCTGTTGACAAGTGGCTGATGCACGATGTTTGGATCACCTGGTCTCAGGTATGGTCTTGGTGGCCAATTCAACTAGACCCAATGTTGTGCACGAGCTCTGCTGTCCCACTTAAACAAAAAGCATGGATACTTTGTGTATCCACGTTGTTGACCAAGTAGGAAGCAGACCATTTTAAGGTCAACACAAATGATCCATTGGTGCATATGATATTGCAACAGATCAATGACTTTCTTTATAGTTTCATATTCTTCACAAAAAAAAAATTAAATGGCCAATTGTAACTGAACCAAATAAATTTCCATTTTGGAGGAGAACACACTTCAAGCTGCGCTTTAAGCTATCTATAAACAGTCACCAATCAGTTGCGTTATAGTTTTAAATTCCCAATTCTTCCATTAAACCACTTACATTATGGCAAAACACAAATCCACCATAAGGTTGAAAGTATTGCAGAAATGCCCTTTCTCGAGTTCAAAAAAAGGATACTTTGGCTGCAAAAATAGGATATAAAACAAAATATGCTTGTCTGACAAGTGTACTGATGTTTGTCCTTTAACTGGGAATGGTAAAACTGCCACATATATAACAAAACGAATTGGGGCTGTTTTCCCCTGGGCTGTATTGAGGATTCAGTTCAAACACACTATGTAGTTCTGTATTCTTTCATAATGAAATACTAAATACTGCTCAGCGACTCACAACGTTTTACCACAGTATAACAGACGTAACTAAACGAGTGGGTCAAGACCAGCATGCGCCCCACCCACATAGAAACCGAACATGACATGATAGAAGAAAATTAAAAACAGTTTTGAAACCAGCATGCCTAATTCTATAGAAAACAACTAAAAAATATAACTCAACAGAAATTAAGTTTCAAATTGTTCCTCAGTGTTATCTTTTAAATTATACTTTATCATCATTCTCTTCCAGCTGCTTTGATTTTCAAACATCGGGTTCAATAAAAATTAAACTATTCAATTCTGGCTTTATTTATTATTCTTTAGATAATCACTAATTAATATCATGATTTTAAAATTAATTATACAACAGGTCCAGTAAAGATAGAATGCCCAATTGGGAACTTCCTGTGCCCTGAAGGACTTTGTTTACCTCTTTCAAAAAAATGTGATCATGTCAGGAACTGTAATGATGGGTCTGATGAAGAAAATTGTGAAAACTTTGAGAGAATATATCAGGTAAAATAAGTTTTTTTGGCAATTTAAAAATAATTTAACTGTGTTCAGAAATTTGAATTTGTGTCCTCTTCCTTACCATGTAATTGGTTTTTTTTATATATGTATTTAAAATTATAATCATTGAAAATTTTAAATATTACTTTATATTGCTTTTTCACTTAGAATGTATTGAGTAATTTAAATAGATAAATGTTTGCATTTAAATTGTGTATAATTTGGATAATTTTATTTTTTAGTTTATTTTAATTGTATAATAGAATCTCAAGAATAAAACTATTTTGAAAGCTTAGTTGCAGTTTAAACAATTTGTAGGTGCGAGTGTCCTCTAGAGCCAGTTAGTTGGACCATCAATTCACTCATATGTCAGCCTTGTGCAATGATAAAAAATCTATGCACCTCTCTAAATTAAAAAAGAATTCACATTATAGTTGTGCATTATTCTTTCCCAAGATTTATATGGTATAATAACTGAAAAATAATTATTCTTAACTACCATATCTTTCTCCTCTAACTTAAAAAAAGTAAAACTTAGTTGTGTCTTATAAGTCCCTGTTTTAACACTGTCTTATTTTAAGAGCTCTTGAGGATAGTTATATTGGTCCTGATCGCTTTAGCTGTTTTTGTTGTAAAAATTGTGGGAGTCAGTAAAGTGTTTGTTTATGAATCATTACACTAAGTAGCAATAAGTATGTATATAATATAGTTCTATTTATCCTGGGTCCTTCAATTAGGAATTCACTCAGAAAAAAAAATAGAATAAACAGTCTCACAACAGGCCATATAGGCCCAGGGAGGAAATACCCATTAAGATCTTTTTGGTTTATTTTTTGTTTATCTTTCACATATTTTCTTTTTTCCTCTTATATTTATTTATTTTATCTCAATAGGTCAATCATATAGGTCTGGACCTTCTGTCTAAATTAAAAGCGACTACTCTCTCTATAAGTTGGGCCATAGATAAACCAGTAGATGTGAAACTTGAATATCTTCCCTCTATCTCAGCTCTTGATAAAAGCCCAATCACATGGAAGAATTATACTAAATGGCTGAATGTACAGACTGCGATGTTCAGTGGCCTCCAATCTTATACTCAGTACAATATCACTGTTTATGTGAGAGATGCTGGAAAGTCCAGAGTGTATCAACCATCTACTTATGTTGTTTTCTCCACTCCTGAGGATGGTAATTGTTTTATTTTCATTTTAACTTTTAAAATTTTGTCATTTTTACATTTTGTGTAACTCAAACATCAGCTATCATAAACAGCTTTATAAAACAAAATTTTTTCAGAGTTTAGTCGAGGAATAACTTTTCTCTTTCTTGCTTGTAATCAATCACTAATCATTCAAGCACTAATGAATTATCAGCAAAAACCTAAATGGAATTTGGGAATATGGACGTAGTAGTTGAGTTTATAAGATTTGATTAACATCAGATGTTTATGATGATTGTCGCTCACAAAAAAATAAAGACCTCAGCAATATAATTTAACATACAGAGCCATTACTCAGTTGTTCTTTCCTATTGAAAGCATTTCATATTAACTAATTTTATCATAAACACAATAGAAAATGATGTTACTTGGTTTTATTTTTTGAAATAGAATTGTTGAATTTTTTTTCATCCTCTATTGAAGAGTTTTTTTCTGTTGCAAATATCGAGTACTAAACTAATTCAAATCCACTCTCATTTTTGCTTATTTGGTAGATTTTTTCTCCCTCAATATCATCATTAGGATTTTAAATTTATTTTCCTAGAAAATAAACTTTGTAATCAACTTGAAAAATCACAATCATAAACCTCTTTCAAAATTTGATACTTCGCATTTCAAGATAAGTGGAATTTAAAAATTAAGTTAAATAGAACTGCCTCACACTGTGCATGAAATTTTCTAAAAATCCCTGAACTGATTTCATTGAAATTTTGAGTTCGTTCTGTGGGAGTCAAAAATGAGTCACATTTCTTACCAGTATCTATTAAGGAGCAAAATTTTGGGTTTAAAGTTCACAATTACTGCAAAAGCCAAGTACACATTTTTGACCTTGCTTAGTGAAATTTTGACTAGTGCATTGAGCTTTCCATTTTCTTTGTTCTATTAATTTTTGTTGAATCAGCAACAATTACCTTGTAAATTAATGATTTTGTTGGAGACAGTGGGAGTTTTACTAAGTATAAAAGACCATGTATTTGATATTTTATTTTATTTATATCTTACCTGCTATTTAATTTAATAGCATTAATTATTTTTGATAATTTAATATTTATCAAAATAAAATGTAGTTAAATAACAATTGTAAGTTGTTCTAAAGGTTTTTAACTACTATTAATAAGTTTCCTTTAGAATGGGACTTAACCTTAAATGTATAAAAACATTGATATTGAATATAGTGATTTGATCCTCCATGATAAAGGCAAATTTATAGATGAAAAAAATTTAGTTTATCATATGTAAATTTTTTTTTCTTTAGATGTCATTATTCAGCGTAGTTTAAATATTTATATATTCTTAAATAATACTAATTTGCAGAATTAATTTTTGTTTAATTTAAATTATTATATTCTGTACATAAAACATGAATGTATTCATCTTTACAGTGCCTTCTCCTCCTTGTAATGTTTCTGTCAAACAAAAAACTGAAAAAGTTGCTGAGTTGTCATGGTCAGCCCCTTTAAAACCAAATGGTGTTATTAAAGAATACTATGTTTACTCTACACCACCATTGCCACCTCTTAAACGAGTTGTATTCCCAGAACAACAATCCAAGGAATCCCATGCATCAATATTTGGGTATTTTGAGCCAGGTGTGCAGTATTCATTTTGGGTAAGTTATTTGTTGTAACATGTCAGTAGATTTCTCATTAGTTAAAAGAAAGGCAATTTAGTCCTTGCTCTGTTATTAAAAGTTTTTTTTTTACTAGGCATGATATTAACCAATTTACCAATTCATCAAAAGTTAGAAGTTAGCTCCATACATTTTATGTGATCAACTCGCTGAATTGCTCTTACCAATTACAAAATAGCATTCTTAAAATAGTAATTTTTGGTATGCTTAAAAAATGTTCAATAAATTATTTATATTTTCACAATGCTTATTTTCGTAAGAACAATATAAAGTGAATAATAGGGCCAAAAAATAAAAATTATAATGAATATTAGGGCCAAAGTGTTAAAAAGAAATTATGAAGAGCTTGATTAATACTATCTTCGATGAAATTATAGGAAAATAACTTTTTTAATGGTCATATGTGTAACATGAGATTAGTCAATACCCCCCTCCTTTCACTTCCTCTCTCTCTCGCTCTCAAAATTGAAATTCCATACAGAATTTAATTCCCTTAGACTTTTATGAACTGAATTCCTGTTGATATGTATTACAGAATTTTAAATATTCTCTCTTTAATATTTATATTTTATCTTGATGTAACTAGTATGAGTTATACTTTTATAGTTAAATTCTATAAGTAGTTAAATTCTTGTAGATAATTCTTGAAATAAATTGTTCAAATATTGAATAGTTTGTAGTTTTTGAAGGGTTCATAACTCACATTACTGAATGCTTCTTTGTTTTGTATGGCTCTACAGTTTCCGAATTAATTAAGCTTTCACTCATTGTATTTTAAGCTTTTTCAGAAATTTCATTCTTTCTTCGACCTAAAGAACCTCACAGTGCAATGTGCAGAAGCTTAATCATTTCTATTTATAATTATACTATAATTGCTCCATGTTACCTATGGAAGATGCATTTAGGTACAACAAACAAACCTATATTTATCATTTATTTTTATATAATTATTCTATGCTTTTAGACCAAAAAAATATATATCATTAAGTCAAGAAATACTCTGCACAAAATCTTATATTATTTATCTGGCTGTTTTTAGTGTCAGTCAACTTGAATATTAAACAACTTTGAGGGATGATTAATTGCATAGTCTCTTGAAGGAAGGGTACTAGTTGACTGACTAAAGATATCAATGATCTCAAAGGCTGCTGAAGGTAGATTGTGGTAAATTTTTGTGAAGTGTTGATTAACTTCTTAACCTTAATTTGTCTTCTTAAGACCAATTTTACAAACTGTTAGCTTCAGAATAATAAAAAAATATGTCTATTTTTTGTGACGTGCCATTCTTTTTCCAAGATATTTTAGGATGTTCTATTTTCTCCAAACCTTAGAATTCAAGCCAATCTTTGGTCTGTTAAAATTAAAATTTATGCATCCATCGAATCACATTTATTTTTATCTTTATTAGGTTGTTGCTGTCAATTCAGCTGGAACTTCCAATAGTTCTCTGATAGCCCACTTGGTGAGTGAGGTAATTAATTTTGGCAATGTGTCAAATGTGAATATACGATGCCCTGTAGTTTCTGATTGCCAGATGAGTTGGAAGGAAGCTGAAGGGGCATCTGGCTATAAAATTTCTGTGTCTACGAATCATCCTTATCCTACTTATCCTAGAATCCAACCAATCATTCTTAACAAGACATCTTCTTATAAATGTGAGTCTCTTTTGTTATAAACAGTATAATAGTAGTATATAATAGTTAGTTTTATAAGAAAACTTGCTTATTTTTTTTTCTTTACAGTCGACATGTTGGCCCCTGGATTAACATATCAAATATCAATCTCTCCTTTTCATAAAACCTTTGAAGGTGAAAGAGTTGTTTCCACTCTGACTACTCCAGGTAAAAAATTAATTTTTATAAATCAATAACAAGCATAAATAGAAGACATGGGAAAGAAAGGAGTAAGAACACATTTTTTGTTTATTTAAACTACTTATGATTCAAAATATTACCATCTATTTTCTCCTTCTTGATGGATAGCAAAAAGTCAAAAGGAAATGACAATAATTCTAACTACAATGATTTATTTCCCAACTAGTTTCATGTTCTTAGACACCTCTTAGGGGCTTAAAATATATTATGCAATCTATAATAATGAACCTTCCACTTTGAAAGTTACGTTGACTGCCAAAAAACCGAGGGAGGTTACAGCTGGTGTACAAACAATCAATATTTCTACATTCTAGTTATCTTTTATCATAATACACTAAAGAATTTCATTTTTCACCAATTTAAATTTTCAAATAAAATTTTAAAAATACTGCTCTTTTATATCTATTCCTATTATTGCCCACAAAATTAAATATAGCTCCAGAAATAATGGGAAAATATCATGGACTTAAAAAAATAAAATTAATACTGTTGTAGTAAAGTTAAGGATAAATACATGTGAATATAATATTTATAGAATTAATTGTGGTAACTGTGATGAAATATATATCACAAAAATCTAGAATTTTCCAACATTCAAAAAATAGAGATATAAGTCTTGGCTCACACGACATGCATTTAAATATAAAAGTAGTTTCGATTTTTAAAGTTTCGAATTTAATTATAATTGAAGATGAAAAAAAACAAGTTAAGACAAAAATAAAGATAAACATTCACACAATAAAAAATAGGAGAAAATCTGTAAATGAACAACAAGAAATATCTGTGTAACTTATTCAAAAACTTATTACAATAAAAATTATATTTTTTGTTAAATAACATATTTAATTTTATTTAAAAATATAATTTGGATATAAAAATAAATCTTTATTACGTATTTAAGAATTAATTATGGTTGATAACATTGGGGAACAATTTGAAACTGAATTTCTGTTGAGTTAGATATTTTAACTGTTTTCTGTGAAATTAGGCATGCTGGTTTCAAAACTGTTTTTAGTTTTCTTCTATCATGTCATGTTCGGTTTCTATGTGGGTGGGGCGCATGCTGGTCTAGACCTGCCTGTTTAGTTATGTCTGTTATACTGTGGTAAAACGTTGTTTGTCGGTAAGCAGTATTTAGTATTTCATTACGGAAGTATACAGAACTACATAGTGTGTTTGAACTGAAACGTTTCCTTATGACTACCTCTGCTTGAAAGTGCGAAAACAGCCCCGATTCGTTTTGTTATATATGTGACAGTTTTACCATTCCCAGTCAAAGGACAAACATCAGTACATTTGTCAGACAAGCATATTTTGCTTATTTTAAAGTGAAACTTGTTGATCAAGATAAAGCATGGGCACCTCATAAAGTGTGTAAATAGTGTGTTGAGGGTTTACGAATGTGGACCAAGGGAACACGTGCTAAGCTTCCATTTGGTATACCTATGATTTGGCGCGAGCCCAAAGATCATTCAAGTGATTGTTACTATTGTATAGTGAAAACATCGGGATATAACAAGAAAAACAAATGTAAAATAGAGTATCCTAGTTTACCGTCAGCTATATGCCCAGTAACGCATTCAGCCGAAGTACCTGTGCCAGTTTTCAATGATTTCCCTCTTTGGAAGAAGGGGAATACGGATATGGTGCAGATGAAAGCGACTCCAACAATGAAGATTTCGACATTAAAGATGACTCTGTAAGTAAGGGATTCGAACAACAAGAGCTAAATGATTTGGTACAAGATTTGGGACTATCCAAAAAAGCTTCAGAACTCTTAGCATCACAACTCAATGAGAAAAAACTTGCTTGAAAAGTTAGCCAAAGTATCCTATTTTGAAAGGGCATTTCTGCAATACTTTCAACCTTATGGTGGATTTGTGTTTTGCCATAATGTAAGTGGTTTAATGAAAGAATTGGGAATTTAAAACTATAACGCAACTGACTGGCGACTGTTTATAGATAGCTTAAAGCGGAGCTTGAAGTGTGTTCTCCTCCACAATGGAAAATTTTATTTGGTTCAGTTACAATTGGCCATTCAGTTTGTTTTGGTGAAGAATATGACACCATAAAGAAAGTCATTGATCTGTTGCAATATCACATGCACCAATGGATCATTTGTGTTGACCTTAAAATGGTCTACTTCCTACTTGGTCAACAACGTGGATACACAATTATCCCTGCTTTTTGTGTAAGTGGGACAGCAGAGCTCGTGCACAACATTGGGTGCAGTTGAATTGTCCCCCAAGACCGGACCTGAGACCAGGTTATCCAAACATCGTGCATCTTGTCGACTTGTCGACAGAAAGAACATTATATTTCCACCCCTGCATATAAAATTGGTCTCATGAAGCAATTCGTTGAAGCTTTGCCAACTGAAGGAGACTGTTTCTAGTATCTCGTGTCGATTTAACTTATATTAATGTTTTGTAAACTGTATATTTGGTACGTTTTTACTTTATGTTCTTTTAAATGCATGATTTTTATGATTTTGAAGATATCCTGTAGTTTAAAAAGTTGACGTGATAGACAGAATCTAAGGTTATTCTCAGATTCAGATGCCAAGAATTAGTGAAAAAACAGTGTCAGATATAACTCAACAAAAAATGTGTTTCCCAGTGTAATTAGAGTATAGAAATACCGATTGTTTGTAAACATACTGACTGTATCATCACTCAAGGATTTTCTACCAGTCTAGACATAGCTTTTGAAGTAGAAGGTTCATTGTTATAAATTTATAATATATTTTAAGCCCCTGTATAGTGGTTTAAGAATATGAAATTAGTTGGGCAATGAATAATTGTTAAAATTATTTTCATTTATTTTTTAACCTTTGTCTTCTATCAAGAAGTTATTTATTCTACACATACTCTATTAGTATAAAATATACAAAAATAAAAATTGTGGGAGTTACAAAAAACCAGTTTTTCATTGATTATAATGGTTAAAAAATTATTGGGAATTAATTATATGTTCAAATTGGGAGTTTTTTGACCATAGATATTATTATTAGATTTTTTTTTGTTGGGGTTTGGTCAAGGTAGATCCATAAAAATACAAATTTAAAAAAAGTGTATTTTAAAAAAAATTATCTGCCGATAATTCAATGTTTGACCCTGTAAGCCATCTTCAGGGCGAGAAGGGACATCCTGTCTCTAAGTACATATTTTCATGACTAAGTTCACAGTGTGTAACTTTATACAATTTTAATAGTTCTCGGATTTATTTTTTATCGTTATCAAATACCTATCTAATTAATAATTTAAAAAAAAAAAAAGGTTTATAAAGTAAAAAAGGATAATCTCTAAATTTTTAGGATTCTAGAGACATCTAGGTAAATGTATTAATTGAAAAATTCGGTTACCATTTCAAGCTAAGCTTAAGCAGATTCCAATGAGGACCTCTTTGTTTACTCAAAATAGCCCAACAGATTTTTTTTTCTTTGAGCCCTATCAATTTTTCATTTATGTATTAAAATTTCCATTAATCAAGTTTCTGGAAATTTTAAATAGAAATTCCTCTGAAGATTAGCTGCATAAATTCAGCTATACATTTAATTTTTCACTTGTCTACTATATATTTAACTTTGTTTTAGGAGCGGAGCTGCCATTTGTTCATGATATTAAAGCCAAGACTGACAGAACTAGATTTGGTTATTCTGTTACTTTAACCTGGAGTGCTCCAAAGAGTAGTCAGTATAATGAGAAATGGACTTATGGTGTATATTATGGGATTAAGGCATCAGATCTTTTTAGTGGTAAATTTTTATTTGTGTTACCCTTAACTTGAACAAAGTATTTTGCATTTAATTTTTACTCAATGGTTCCTCACAAAAGTAAGTTTTAAAACTAATAAATTTTTTTTTGTTTTTTTGGGTTATTTGTTTGTTTTCTATGGCAGTTTCTGAGTAGTAGTTTGGGAAAAAATCTGATCTTTGTTAATTTATTTAAATAATGTTTTATCTATTACTATTTTCACTTACTCCAAACTAAATGCTAACCCTTATTTATTTTTGAGTTGTCAAAAAAATTGAAATTGAAATTTTAAAATTTATATTACAGGTTCTAAAAAACAATTTATATAGTGTAGGAGGAAATTGGACAAATCCTATATTAATTAAAAAATGTAATTGTTAATTGTTGTAATTGCTTCAAGTTTTTTTAATTTAATTTCAATATTGTCTACTTGTTTCTTACATTTTCCTACTGCATTATTTCCCTTACAAAAACAGGAAATTTACCAAGTTTTAGGCTTTGAAGTGAATAGCTTTAGTTTGTTTTACTTAACCTAGATGATCCAATCATTAATATTATATTTGACTTGACATTACTTCCATTGTAGACTTTTAAAAAAATTATTAATTTTTTTTTTCAGGGCCAAAAGTGACTACAACTGAATTTATTGCTATAATAGATTATCTTAATGCTTGTGAAACATATCTTTTTGACATCGGTTTGGTGGGTCCACTTGGGTATGGACCTCTTTCTACAAGTAAAGCAATCACCACTGGGTACTTCTCAAATGCCAGTCCTAAGGACCTCTCTCTTATAACTGATCCGACCAATGACACTGTTATGATAATCTCATGGAATTCATCATGTTTTGAAATGAAAGAACCTATTGAATACACTGTGAGCTCAAAATAATTATTTAAACTTAATCTTTTTGTATTATATCTCAAAATATTTTGTGTTAAACAACTATCAAGTGAATATTCTATGGTCTCACTTCTATTTGAAATATGGGTCCAATATTAGTTGGAGTCCCTGTCTTGATAATTTTTCTAAAAATTTTATTTAATTGTTTTCATCCCATGCTAGATAAGTTTTATTCTAAATGAAAAAAAAAAAATACAATAATAAATAATTATAATGTCCAAGGTATTGTTTGTAGCAAATTTAAACTAATTATTTAAGCTTGTTTATCTATTAATGATCTAGATTTTGTGCCTATTTACTTTCCTAATTAATTTGTGATCTAAAAGGAAACTATTTTTAAAAAGACCTGATTCATCATCTCAATTATTCAAATTTTGGGAAACAGAAGAACAACTTAATTTAAGTAGCTGCTGTGTGATGAACTTTTTATCATTTATTTCTAAATTCTTGTCTTAAAATTTTTATTTTGAGCCATAGCCTATTTGAATGAAAAAACAAACTTTAAAAAAATAAAGATATATGTAACAGATATATGTGATATATGTAAAGCCTACGTGAACAAAATAAAGATAGAGAAATACTATTTTGCATTGTACTTCTTTGTTCATGCTATATTCTCCCTCTATTAGACCTCTCGGAGAAATAATGAAATATAAATTATGAACAGTATTATTTTTTTTTAATGCTACTTTTAAATTATATGTGCTCTGTAACATTTTAAGTTTTCCAAAAAAATGAAATTTAAATGTTTCAAATTTAATATAATTGTTCCTCCATTGTGACTTATTCTATTTACTATTTTTACTCGTATTTATTTTACTGTGTAAGTATCCCTTCAAATTGATCTGTTGATCAATTTTCTGTTTATTTTGCATCCTATTGTAGCTGGACAGCTATACTTATATGCAAACTAATTTGTAATTAAGATGTTTTCTCTCTATTCAAACTCTAAATAAAATTTATAAACCATGTATGTATTTAATGTTAACCTCTAAAACTGAATTCATTTCTTCATTGTGCATTTATGAGTGTGTGTATGCGCACACACACACTCATACACAAATATATAAATTATGCTGACATTTTAAATATTGTTAGAAGCATTCCCAGAATCTCCCCATGATTTTCAGATTCTAGCTCCAACCAAACAAACCTAGTCAATTCTCCTAGAGTTTGCTTATTCATTGCAATTGTACCTGTGTAATAACTATTGTTAACAATAATAAGTATAAATAATTGTATTTGTAAATTTGGATATAAAATAAAAATATATCTTTTTAAAAACTTAACCAAGCAAAAAAAAAAAAGATATATATATATATATTTGTTTTAATGAATATCAATATATTATCAGGTTTTTTATTAATTTCTCAACTCCTAAGGTAGAGAAATATTTATAAATCATAAATCAGATTTTTGTAACTCCAAATTTTAACTTTATATCTGGTTTCATGATCCACAAAAATTCCAATTTGCTGTTGTCATCATAGGAGTTTATTCTTCCCTCTTCCTAACTGAACCTACTGATTGTAGTAGTATTCAGGGTATAGTTACCTCTTGTCGAAATGTTTAAATCATTTGTGCCACTATGAATATGGGACTCTTATTGGAGAAGATTTGAAGGTTCAACAATAAGTTACTGTTTATTTTTATGTAACTTTCAAAATTATAGTCAATTATCTTGCACCTTTTTTTAAATATTTTTTTCATAATAATTCAGCTACTCTCATCAAGATCTTTTCAGTAATTTTGTAGTTAAAATAAAAATATCAAAATTATTATTTTATTATTTATATTGATTGGGAACATTAAATTACTTGACAAGAAAAACAAAGACTTGATGGGAAAACATAACTATGCGTAATGGATTTTAAGTTTTATTTCTGTTTTAAATAAAAATTTCTTCTTTCATTGATAAAACATGTCCATAACAGATTGGGCAAATATTTTCCTCTATTTGAAAATATATCAAATAAGTCTTGATTTGTAAATCTTTCATTTTATCTAGATTTTAACATCCTTTATGCTTTTGTAAATTGTTTTGATTTAGCACTTGTAGTCGATTAATTTATTTATTTCTGTAATAGATTAATATTGAAGAAACAGTGACTGGCCAAAGAGCATCAATATCTCTTCTTCCTACTAATGCAACCAACCTGCAGCATGAAATTGTCATTGATTATGGAGCTAGGTGAGATACATTTATTTTTGAATTCAAAATATAATTTTGAAATAAATAAATAAATAAATAA